>JAQBSW010003512.1:0-82093 GCA_029291075.1 Eudiplozoon nipponicum
CGAATGACATATTACCCAATATGAAATTTAAATATCAAAATCGCGCTTTCGCTCCATGATGTGATTTACTGTTAAATAAAACGAAAAATGAATTTTATTTATGTAGAAAAATCTCTAAAAATTACACTATATATAATTAATGATACTTAATAATAATATATAATTCTTTTTGTCAACAAATTTCATATGGCCCGACAATTGAAAACCGCAAGATACAATTCAAAATATTTTTGTATGGTTGAGTTGGATAGTGAATGGCTAAAACTGAACAATTGACGCCACCAATCAGTGATGTCGCATAAGAATTTGTTAAAGTGGTTCAAGTCAATCGCTTTTTTGTAACTCATGCATGTGTAAGAATTTTGTTTCCGTAGGTAACGCGTTAAATACAATTGTGGCTTTGGAAATGATCTCGATTTTGTTAAATATGTCGGGAATTTTTTTGGATAGAATTGAAGAGTAGCAGTTGCGATTGACTTACGGATGATTAGGATAAGTGAAATTCGACAGCGACAGGTGTGTTGAAACATTTTGAAAGAAACAAATGACTCATAAGTGTCGACAGAACCATAAAATGAGAAGATATGAAAGATGTAGATGCTAAAGAAATTTCTGACCATGAGTTAAAACACGCTTCAGAAATCGAAAAGCGATCTACGCTATGGCATAGGAGGAAGCTAAGTTGAGAGAGCAAACAGGTTTGCTGGCACAATCGACGAGAATTAAGACATAGGCTTTAAATAATGTGAGCTGCAGAGCAGGGTTTTTTTACTTGAAGCACATCGAACGGGCTCATTTTAAGAGTTTTGATGTAACTTGATTAAGATTTAGACAGAAGTTAAATGATTTAGAAGAATAAGTGCCCAGGTTCTTGAACGAGTCACTAATTTGAATATCAAGCGAAACGACTGCAATCGGGTAAGAAAAGATGGAGTCAGAGTCAAATTTCTACAAGCGAGTCTAATCTGGATTGAGTTTAAGATGGATTACATTAATTAAAGAGTGCAAGAAAGGTAGTAGCTCAGTGATTGGAAATGAGGAATTGCTAGGTGAGGCTGGATTGATGAATATTATTACAATATAATCAACATATTTAAACAGCTTGAACTGGTTCTCTGCAACCTGAACCTCTGCAAGTCATAGATAGAACAGTTTAGGACCAAGAACTGAATCCTGGGGGCTCCTGAATGTATAAAAGCAGATTTCGACTGAAAATTTCCGACTCTTTTTGTCCTGTGCTGAAATCACAGGTTGAAACTGGTAAGTTTAGGGACACTGTCACATATGCTAGAACTTAATAAAGCGGATTCAATCAGCGATAACCGTACTGAATTGAAATGATTGGGATATCCGAAAAGAGGAGTGTGCATTCATGGTTTGCGAAATGGTGGAATATCGGTGATTAAGGACACTGGCTAAATTTCTAGAAGAACAGCTTTCATTCAGAAAGACATATTGATCGTCACGTAGACAATAACATTCACCTGATTTAATGAATGTATAAATAACATTATATATGATCCAGTCGAAGATTTTAGTGAAAGTAAGAACAATGTGAAATGGGCGAAGGAAATTAAATGCCATTTTTTGGAATAGGTAATGTCATCGAATTAAACCACTTCGAGGAAGATAGGTAATTTCGAGATTAATGTTCAAAAATTCTGAAATCTGAGTGAAGATATTCAAGCCTAGGAGAGCAACCATGCCGTCCAAGATACCATATTGATCAAGTTGGTGTTTAGATTTAATGTCGCTCTTCGAACTTTCATGATCATTATCAAAATACGACGTAAATCGGACCAGCGAGGATCAAACCGCTTTTCATATATATGGAAAACAAAATGAGATAGGCGGATCTCACCTCTAGTGTCGCATACATTGTACTTGACTGGAAATGTCGGTTGCACAATTTCTATGCAGTCACGAATATTACCTGATTGCAGCTTTCGCAACAAATCAACATATCGGTAATACAATTAAAGAATATTTTTTAGCTAAGGTGGTGGTTAAAATTCTTTAAATTAAGTTTGCAAGCTTGAAGTAAACACCAATCCTATTGTATTTAAGGAGTCGTCGAAACAGATAGAAAAATTACCGCCAGTCGCAAGCACTGACGCGTTTCGACCTTCCATGATCATCTTCAGTGTACAACGGCAAACTGACTTGCGTACTCTGATGAAGATCATGGAATGTCAAAACGTGCCAGTTTTTGCGAATGGCGTTAGTTTTGCTATATTGTTTGATGACTGGTTAATTACAATGGGATTGGTGTTTACTTAAAGCTTGGCATCTTGATTTAAAGAAGTGCTTAGTTTTTTTGCCGTAAGTATGTCCTGGATATATGCCACAGGTGCTAAGAGAGAACAAAGGATTTTATAAACTTTGGAAAAGCACGAATGTAGGTTATCTGGAATGATTAATTTTTTCCAAACAATGTTATCACAAATTCGGATAAATTCTTCCGCATCAGTGTATCGCTTAGATATTTATATAAGATCTCTTGCGGTAGAAGATAATACAGGGATACAAAAAGATACCTGGCATTGTTCTAGATAAAGGAAGATTTTCTCGTTTTGTACGTGGTCACTTCATTGTCGCAATGATTGTTTACTCGGATGGAAAATTTCACAATCTGGTACGGCAAATTGTAAAGGATTGTTTTATGATTTGTAGTTGTGCAGTTATTAAGAAAAAAGTTAAAGTCTCCCACAACGACGTATTGATCGGAGGGTTGAAAAAATTGTGTGGACAGAATTTGGGCCCCACGATTTTCATCAAACATTGAGCGATTCAGAGGCTGAATGATAGGTAGAAATCATTTATTCTAGAAACACAAGGTGAGATGAAAAGTATTCCAATCCATATAAATTAGTGGTAGTCAATTGCTTAGGCAAGAGAGACGAACAGACTCATGCAGCCAACCCTCTCCCTTGGCCAACGGCTCCATTGATTTGAAAAAGATGTATCAGTTAAAAAGGAAAAGATCATCATCATGTATGGTAGGAGGCCGCTACGTTTCGACAAGGAAGCACATACCCATATCGTTTTTGGATAGAAATCCACGCAGTTAATTGACGTTTGTTGCTAATGACTTGTAGTTGTTAAATATTGCAGAATGAGATCCTGGGGAATGATTATTAGACTCAGGAGTAAACGTGTGCTTTTATATTACAGTGGCGAACGGAAAGTAACGTGGGCTGATAATGTTGTTTGTAAGATTTTTGTTGATAAATTAGTGTTCATCGTCCATTTCTTCTTAGATGGGTTTGGGGTTTTAAAATGACCAAGAAAATTTAGCAAGTAGTTTGACCGATGCTGTGTCACTAGAGTAGGAATGATTAGAATTCGCACCAAGACCAGTTCAGAGAGTACGTTTTAACTAGCCTGGAGGACGTTTGTATTGTTTCGACGCGAAGATACTGCCGGAGATCATATTGTCTCTCTCAACCACATGGCTCTAACGTTCAGATTCTAATTTCGCAGGCGACGGTTTCTGGTCCACGGCACATGTTATCATTTAGGCTTGGGGTAGATGCTTCAGCATTGAAAACTAGAAAAGGAGGTACGCTAGTGAACGTTGTTTCGCAGCGGTGACGACCGCAACGTCGCGATAGGACTTGGATTGGTTGGATTTTGCTTGAGTACACATCATGCCTGATTTATCAGATACCCTTATCATGGTAAGCGGTTCTAATTGTGGAAGGGAGCGAGGTCACTCGCTGAGTGCTTTGGGCTTATCTATTTCAACATTGTGTGTCGTGCTTTAATTTATCTTTCCCTGTCGATATTAAATAGGGGAGAGATTTGCGCGATTAAATTCTATTTGTAAAAGAATTATTTGTTAACGGTTAGCACTAAAGTACGACGCTTGCCGGCAGAGATGTCTTTCAGGTGATAGTATTCTCCAAGTTGCTTGCTTTATTGAGAAAGTTATCGGTTAGGCGTAAGAGGTGTTGCTGCAAGGTGCAAATAGAAAGGATCTTAAATAATTCCCCAAGCACACCCTTGACATCTGACATTTGTTGTTGGAGTTAAGCAAAACTTGATAGTAACTTATGAATGAGTACTTGGGCAGTACATGTTGACGGCAGAATCTGGTTCATGACAACGGAATATGATGCAAATTCTAAAAGTAAATACATATCACGATTTCAGCTTCAAATAATGAGTGAAACCACAACGGATAACTTTTTCAATTTTAAATATCCATGACTTACAGTGAAAATGCAATTTTTATGATCGGATATTTATTAATACTGGCCTGAACCGACGGCTGGTAGTTGAATTTAAGAATATTGAGTTGGGAGTAGTACAAACCATCCCAAACGAAACTATATTGGTGCATTTGCAGGCAATATTTAGTTTTGCCCTGGTTTTCAATGTAAGTCCGATTTTACACCGGCATTAGTGTGGAGAATCTGTTGCATGATGCATGAACATTTCCAGGCTTCGATCGACATAGCTATGGATTTGCATATTTCTGAGGTCGGTCCATTTATGACGAAATTAGATCGATTTACGAACTTTAATTGCTATAATGTTACATATATTGTCTAACTTTCAATTTATTATCGATTTAAGCAAGTATAATTTATTCCACTGATTCATATAATATCCATAATTTAGCTAATTTTTTACAATTTGTGCTACTATTTCAGATGTATATGCATACAGTTTCAGATTTAAAGCCAACTGCACTTAGTTATAATACGATTATTGATACGTACTTTAAACCAACTCGTTTTTACATTGCAACAAATTTCATCTCCTGGCATATTTTTATCTGTCATAATGTCTAATTACAACTTACAATGCGTGGTTTTTGTGCACTTTAAATACATTGAAGCCAAACCTGACACGTATTGCATAAAATTTGTTTTAGTTGCAGCAATAAAAATTGGTAAATCAAACTTCATTTGATCATACATCAAGATAATTTCCTGTTTTCTATATTTAATTTAGGCCTATGTGAATACCAGATATATACTTAAACAAACCATCTAACAGCTCACACGTATGGGCACATGTGCTTTGGTTATTTTGTATCAAAATTTAAAAAAAATCCTGTATCCTTTCTTGATTTGTTTCGGAATTTTATCAGTTAATTTGTCTGAAATGCATATTAGTTCTGATTTTGTGTATTTTTTGGATAGGCTACTCGTTTTATAGAGCCTAGGGAAGAACCTGAAATTTGTTAGACCAACTGGAGTTACGAAGTAAATAGTCACGTTTTAAAAGATTATTTGCACCAGGCGACCGGAAATATTTGTGTACCATAAAAGCGATGATCCAATGTGCATATAACTATTTATTTTGTCACAAGGTTTAAGTAAGGAGAACCATAATATTGAAGTAAAAAATAAACAAACACCAAGAACTGGACTTATCTCATTAGGCGCAATTAATCTACCCATGGTTGTATGCTGGTATAAATATAGATATGCAAAACAGATATCTCACAGACTAGATGAAGCATATAACAGCTAATGTTTTTGATTAGCATATCCTACAGGTAGACTAGCCAAACCCGATCTTTCATTATACAACAGAAACCGTTCCATTTTGGAAAGCAATCGTGCCAGAGTTCGGGCCATGCACGCGGCGAAATTATGGGCAGTAATTCAAGAGTTCCCACTAAGAAAGAAAACGTTCTAGCGGACAAATTTACTACTCTACTTAATACAATTTTTAGGTTATACTGACATTTGTAAATATTAAATAAATATAAAATAGGACGGTACCGTCCTTTTACCACATTCTTTCACTCAAATATATAGTGGGTAAAGAGCGCAATACCAGCTCGTACTGATGAGTCGCCAGTAAGCATGAAATGAATGTGCATGAGATTAAACCTTCCGTTTATGCTGTCCTTGGTTTATTCATCTGGTCATAACTGAACTACTTTGTTACTAGTTGCGCAACACCTATTACATAATTGCAATTATATTAGTTCACCACCACAAACAGAATCTAACTGTCCTAATACATAGTTTATTATGATAACAACAAATTAACACTTCACCGCTCGTTGATTAAAAGAATCTTTTTTAAATACGAAAACTGTATTTTTCAATTTTTCATCAATTATATATATATACATTTGTGTGTTTGTGTTTGTGGAAGAATATAAAGAATTTTGTCATTGGAATGCCAGAAATCAATTTCATTAGATATTTAATCAATTTAAACTAAGAGAGAAATGAGGACATTTTCCTTAAATGAACTGATTTTGCAAAACGCATTGCTATTAGAAGTTAGAATATTATTATTTATTCACTTTTATTATATTTAGTGCTAATAAGAGGTCTATTGTCTGCTAAAAGACAGAAAATTTAACTAGCAAGTAGCCAGAGAGCTGCAGGAAGTTGCCGGCTAAAGCTTCTCCTGAATAGGACAGCTAGCGCTAATCACCAAACGTATAGCGTATATCTTGTGACGGGCAATATATTATCGCATTTAGCCAGTATACTTCAATTCCGTGTGTATAATCCTTAATTAGGCTAAACATTGTTTACAAGTGATGCAAATTTGCCAAAAAGCTAAACTTTTTCCTCCGGTTCTTCTACAATCTGCACTTAATTGTTATGTAATTATTTATACTTACTATAAACCGAATTTTTTTTCTATGCAACGAATTGCATCTACTGGTATATTTTTAAACTGATATAATTTGTAAATAAAACTTGCAATGCGAATCATTTTAAACACTTCAAACGTTCTCGTGGCAATCTTAACGCGTATTCCATATATTTTATTTCATTTGTAACACTAGAAGTACGAAAAACAATATATGTATTCTTACACACCAAAAGATTTTATTAATTTCTAAATTTAACACAAGAAATGACTATCTTATTTTCAAATAATTCTAGGTAACACTTATATCCGTACTTAAACTAGAAATACTCGCAGAATTGGCCAATATTCCTCGTATTACTTCTATCTATCACATTGGCTTGCCCACTTCCTTATTAATCCTCATTTCGCGAATTCTCTGAATTGGCGCCTGGCTTCTGTGACGCACTTGAAAACCCGCAATGTGTAAACGTGTGTCACAAAGTACATATTTTTAGTTGAAAGTTAAATAACCGGTAGTTTGCAGCACGTGTCGGAAATGTGCGTGTGTCAGTGAATCTAAGAACAAAAACTTGCGAATGCTTTTGATTGAGACACGCGTGAAAGAGGGGCCAAATCTGGTGTATAAATGAAATATTATTTACATAAAATTTAACGATGTGGAGAAAAAAAGATAGGAACCAAGTCATGATTTTGGCAGTAATTCTTTGAGGTTAGAAATTTTCCAATCTTTAACACGCATTTTTTATTATCTCTAATTCCGCATGATTAAAAAGTGCTTCAGACAAGAAATAAGTGATGTGGCTTTACTTACGAAAAAATATCGTTATTCTCTAATAAGTTATATTAAATGAGTTATTCATTCACAAATATGGGATGTATGTTCTACCACAGATGAAGTGAAGAACAAATATATTTTCCTAATTAAATAAGGAAGACAAACACATTGTCTTTGTTTTTCTGTAAATCATTAAGCCCCTTGCTGATTTCTTAATTAACATTTATTATTTATTATTTAATAAAGAGTAATATCCTCGGAAAATGTTTTCAACTACAATTTAGTATAAAGCAATTTTTAAAGTATAATTTATTATTGAAAAGTAAGAACTAGCAAATTGCTGTGGATAACATTCTTTAGCATATTATGCCAATCTTTCATTACTAAATTTTTGCTTTATTTCAAGTAAAAAGAAATCCAATTTGCAAAGTATGTTACTTACTTGTTTTCCAACAACAACAATGTAATATTTTATTTACAATGTAGCCTACCCCTGTATTTGAAAGTCACTGATTTTAATGTAACCAAATTCCAGCCTCCTTATCAATACGTCAAGAATTTAAGTGCTCTAGACTGACGGTTCTTGCACTCACTAAAGAACCGAATTTAATGATGCCCGCAATTAAATTATTTATTGTGACACTTATGTATTAACGCTCCGGCTATATTGCCGTGCAACGTTACTAAAAAGACAAGTAATGGTTCGGGAGCAGTTAGTGTTGGTGACCCTTAATAGAGCCAGGAAGACATACACCGGCAAAAGCCGTGAGACAATTGAACAAGCAATGATTGCGCGAGTGGTGCTAACAATTTTTAAAATCAAGTTTGTGAGCTTGAAGTAAACACCAATCCCATTGTAATTAACGAGTCTTTGAGTAATACACCAAAACTACAGTCAGTCACACGTACTGACACATTTTAACCTTTGATGATCCTCATCAGAGTACGACGGCAAACTGCCCAGCGAAAATCAAATCGCAATGCATATGTGTACGTTTACTATATATATATATATATATATATATATATATATATATATATATATATGCACAGCTTAATACTGCTATCCAGTTTGCCGGTGAGTTATGAGGATGATCATGGAAGGACGAAACACATCAGTACGTGTGAGTGACGGTGGTTTTGCTATGTTTTTTGGAGTCTTAGCAAAGTGTGGATGTCCAGAATTCGTTCAAGTCACTGACTCTTTGTGCCTTGTTCGTGAGATGTTGATCATTTGGGCATATGCGGTTGAACAAGTACAATTGACGAAACAGGATGTGTTAAGTGCTATTCGAATGCATTGACAAGGTTTATTGAAGATCTGCGGCAACGCCGAGGTGAATGGCACACGTAGAAACCCGATAAATTGATGATTAATTACGCGTCTGGATGCTCAGAAACAAGAATATTGGCGTGATTGAAAACGAGCCGAGTAAGTGACAGCGTGTTAAACGAAAATGAGCGAACATCACTTGGATTTTCGTGAGCGCCAAAATTTTTTTTTCAGTTTAGTAAACCACTATTTATAGCTTGATTGATTATTAACCTTAGTAATGGTTCATAAAAATGATCAAAGACATCTTATTCTGGATATCATGTTTTTTTCTGATCTACTGAATGCCTGATCGCGAAAGCTAGAGTACCTTTCTCGCACCTTCGTCATTTATGGAGAAACCCGAATATTTCACATTGAATTAAAGGTCGTGTTTACAATGGATCTGTACGCGCAGTCTTACTATACGCTAGTGAAACTTGGCCTCTTAGAGTTTACGATTTGAGACGCTGACAGGCATTCGATTATCGTTGTTTAAGAAGTATAGCATATGTTGGTTACCAACAACGAATAACTAACGTTGACATCCGTAGACGTATTTTTGAATCTGACAATAAGAGCTCGTCGTTAGAAAAACAAATAAGGCTCCATCAAATTCGTTAGCTCGGTCACGATTTTTGTATGCCCCCAATTCGATTGCCCAGTAGAGTTTTGTCCTCTCATTCAGCACCAGAGTGACCTAAGAAACAAGGTGGATAGATTTTGAAATGACAGAAACATTTGAAGTCAGTTACATCCAAATTGGGTAGTATAGGACCCACTCATCTGTCAGAATGGGTCCTCGTGCGCATCATAGTTCTTGGTTAGAAACCCTTAGCGATATGGCATCGAGTCGAGCTGCAGTGACGATCTTGTTTCAGATGTCTAATGGAATCATCTTCCTAACTTTCTTTTCTTAGTAGGGAAAAGTTAGCTGCGAGGTTTGGATTGTTTATGACGTGATACAGTGAAATCCGCAAGTAAGCTGTATTGCTGATGTCGCCTTGCCCGCTTGCTAACTTGGCCATAATGGTGTTGTGGCGAGGTTTAGTTTGCTTCATTTCTATAAGTTATCCTGATAAATTTACTCATAGTAGCAAGGTATTCCTTATCTCTTTGCCCCCCTCTCTCTCTCTCGTAAATCTCACTAATAATTTGTCTAAATTCAATTATATACCTTTTTCCACTCCATATAGATATATGGTAGTGAAACATTAGTCACTTTTGACTTTTGTCTGGCTGGACATGATGATGATGATGATGATAATGATGATGATGATGATGATGATGATGATGATGATGATGATGATGATGATGATTATGATGATCTTAAACAAGAGCACAAATATTCCACCAATGAAAAGCTTATGCATACAACACAAGTATTCATTTAAACAAAGTGTCTTCCTATATGTTAATAGGATTTTAAACGAAACTCAGTGCTTGTTTGTCTGAGCAAGAAATTGGTGCTTCTGAAACTTCAATTGACAGATTAACAATAGGCTTAAGAAGTGCGCGAATATTAAGATTGGTATTCACGTTAATTATTATGCATATGGCTGATCCATTGACTTGGTGATCGATATTCTGAATATAACATGTGTTTTTAATTTGAACCAGTCGTGCAAATTTGGACAAGTACTGCATGTGTCTCCAACAAGGACGAAATCGGTATACATGACTAACTTGATTTGGTACCATAATAAAAGTTTAGATTAAACTGTCAACAAATATAATGCAATCCAGCCAGAAGTCTTTAAATTCCATCTAAATGCCCCAGGTTGCATGATTCTGTTTTAAAAAGAAAAATCAGGAAAATACAGGTACAACATTTGTTCCAGCGCAATGTGAACGAGGCCCCGCCATAAGGATAGACTAACCAAATGTATAAGTTTGCATATCGCTGCAAACTATGCGTAGAATGAGGCTTGTGTGGTGCTGTGGACGAGTTTGAAGAATTTGAATAAAATTTGCACTGCTTCGAACTCCGGTCGTGGAATTTACAACAAGAACGCAATAAAGGCCTAATAAGACGAAACGAATCCATTTGATCAGTTGCATTTGCCACCGTGTTAATTGCCAATATTTATCTGGCGACATTTGTATTTATCTTAACTTTTCAAAACATTAACGCTATTCGTTATTGCATTTCAATAAGAAATCAGCCAATTTTACACATACTGCCATTGAAAGTAGTCTGCAAAGAACCTGATGTATCGTCATAAACATAGGAACGAGCAGAAAATTATACTTTTCATTTGATCATTTGATAAAACGTTAATTTGAAACAAATGTCTTGGAAGGTTTGGCCGTTCATTTACAAGACCTGAAGATGCGTGAAGTAGCGCGATAGAAAATATACAACTTCTAATCTGCTATATTTGTATTACAATTTATGCAGACACCGTAGGTGATCGAAATGTTTCTGAAAATCTGATTGATTTTCATGAAAGTTTGTTATACGAGAGATGAGTTTTGTTTCATATGTACACGTTGAAAATCGAAAAACGTTTATTTCTGACATAAACATGAGGAGACCACTGTTTAATAAAATAACAAAATTAGATTTTACTTTGTAAAAGTTATCATCCTCATTTAATTTGAGATAAACGTGTTTCATGTTTACGTTTTTCCTGGTTTAAAAAAATAACACTTACGGACACTTGTAAAGCAATAGCACAAAATATAAAACAAATAGGTATTTAAATGTTAATATCTCATTTATTTTGATAAGCGGGAACCAGAAGACACAAAAAATAAAATAACAAATAAAAACAAAATCTAAAAAAATGTATTGGTATGCAAATCGTGATTGCACTTATTTTGACTAAAATGTCAAAGTATCAAATATAAGTCATCTTACTATTTATAATTTAAAACCGAGTTGTAAAATTAACATAATAATTCTCGAAAAAACCTACTAAATTGTTGTCAATAGAACAAAAATATGATTTCGTATTGCGTTTTGACATTAATATCCTGCATGCATTAGATTACCTATTACGTATGCTGAAATAAACCGTTTGCAGCGTATCGTTCCATTAGCCTAAAATGAACATTTCGAGCTACAGATCGCATTTCTCTTTATTGGTGACATCTTACAAATTAGAGTAAACATAAAAACTTCTTGAAAGGTTTACTATTTTGTAAAATATAAACGATCAATTAAGACTTGATTATATTTAAATTTTTGTAGTTTGGATAGAGCATATTCTATAATAAATTAAGATATGCTTCGAGGGATTTGCGTTTTTAAATTGTTTAAATAAAGTGGATATTATATATATATATATATATATATATATATATAAAAAATTGACGAGAATACCAATCCATGCATTTTGTACAAAAATAAAAAAATAATCTTTGTTTTAGCTAAATTCTATTCTTATATTTTACGACATACATGTGAGACGTGAATCCGATTAGTTATAGTGCGACCAGTTGATTTAACAGTAAGAAAATTGTTATTTTTAGATAGTTGGCCATTTTGTGAAAGTTTTTCAACGGAATGTTAGCTTTTATAAAATCACAGGATCGTTTTCTTGTGCAAAAATTAATAAAAATTAACAAATTTAATTCAAAAATTATTACGCAATTCCTTCTCAAATATCTAAAATTAAACGTGATTATATATTCTCGAGTTGGTTAATACATTCTATAGCACAACGTTTATTTTACCATGAACTGTCTCACAGATATCTGACGCATCATTCATGCGAACGTGCCACGAATTGACGAACAATTATTTATAGTATGCGCAATACAACAATATTTTTTTATTGCCTAACGGAAACAAGAAGCAATTTCGCAATATTTGGCAACCATATTTATTATGGTAAACACGCTCCAGGTTTTTTTCAATTTTTTTTGAAAAAGCATTCGTTGTAGGACAAATATATGTAGCCCGGTTTCTAAATTAGAATATCTGTAGTCAAGATATATCTGGTAGTTTAGTTATGTGGAGCAACAATGTTTTGATTATAGAAGCTTAAAGGTAAACGTGCATGGCATAAATGACAGATAAATAAAATCAAGACAATAAATATGGTTATGCAGCAGAAAATTTCACATTTTAAAATGTCACGATATTAGATAAAATCACATCTAAACTATTATCTAAACTTCAGCTATAATTTGTAAATTACATTTATTTCAATGAGCGGATTGAATTATTGTAAAATTATGTTCAAATTGTTTACTCTTGTTAAGATTAATTTCTTTTGTTTGGCATTGATAAAATCAAATTTACTCTCTGATTATCAGTTTTATATTTGTCATCTAACCCGCAGAAGCCTGGCTGTAAATATGTATTTCGATAAATTAATTACAATAAGAGTTTTTGGTCATACTTTATAAATCTGGACAATAATAAATACCTGCTTGAAAGCCAAATCAAGTTGTGACTTTTATATCAAATAAAAATGGGACATTTTGATTTAAATTTCATACTCGGGGATAATAAATAGTACAATAAATGTAGATTAAATGTATTCTTTGTTTTGTAATTTCCTGATTTCTCCATAATAATTATTTAAATTTGAGTACTGATACAACAATCTATGCAACCTTTTGTCAAAAAATCAAATACATGATCATTTGCCGATAAAAATGCAGTTATAAAGACAAAAGAATTTATTATTAATAAGAATTAATAAGAAACAATCGTAATTTAAGCTAACCTGTGGTTATATTTTGTAACATGTCAGTGATAGGCTGAATTGCTACGGAAACATGTTCCAGTTAATTACGACTGATAAATCATTTTTTCTCAAAGTATTATTGCCTTTTTCAGAAATTTATGGCTTTCTTCTGAAAAACTATTTTGGATTGCGAGTCTCAAAAAAATATTATGTACTGCTCGCAGGTGCAAAAATGAATTGAAAATTTATCCTAACCATAAAGATGAATTTAAAATTGGCTTCACATTCATTTATAAATGGTCTTATTAAAATATTTTCGCGAAGCAAAACAAACGGAACAGCTAAACTGGATTTGTGTTTGAAATATATCAACTGTCAATCCCTTATATGAAAATTCTCCATATGTGTTATAGTGCCCTTTTAAGTAATTCCTGCTTGCATTTATCGCACTGTAATTTATTTATTCATAGCGCTTCATAAATTGCTATCTCATAAGAGTAATTACGTTTGTGGACATACATAACGGTAATTTTTGTTTGAGGTACTTGTTTGGCTTTGATAGCCTTTTGTTGTAGATGTGCATTCATCATTCAATTTGTTAATCGTCCAATTAACATTTAGAATGGCACAAAACTGTTGTTAGGCAAATACAGTACGTGCCGAGAACGTGGGTGCGCCCATGCTGTCGACTTGTCTAAGCCGTGGTCCAGTGATGACAGGTTTGGGATAACACATACAAAAAATGTTGATAAACAAATAGCTCCTTCTCAACACCAATAGTGATAATAATAATAATAATAATAATAATAATAATAATAATAATAATAATAATAATAATAATAATAATAATAATAATAATAATAATAATAATAATAATAATAATAATAATAATAATAATAATAATAGCAATAATAATAATAAAAATAAAAATACTAAAGATAATAATATGTATTAATAATATGTATATGTAAAATAATAATAATAATAATAAAAATAAAGTGTGTGAGCTGTATTTAAGCATTGCTCTTGTTGAGATCCACATATCTAAATTTTCTCTCCTTATCTACGCATTGTGGTTTGTTCCTCGCTTGCCATCGTGTCCTCATGATAATCATGTAAGGTCGAAACACATCAGTACATTCGACTGACTGTAGATTTGTTATGCTGGTACCCTTAATACAATTCGTAGTACCCTTTCTTCTTTTATTATAAAAAATTTCTTTATATTTTTGCTCATGAAATGGGCACTACGTGATTTGCATATATATATATATATATATATATATATATATATGACGTAGCTACAAATTATTTATGTTAGGGACTGCTTAGAATTTGTTCACCCGACATATAAGTCCAGCAAAATATTTATCAAACAACTAGAGATGATTAGGTGTTGCGAACCTAGTAACAAATTAGTTCAGTTGTGACCAGAAGGATAAAACAAAGGCAGCATGAACGGAAAGTATAATCTCATGCACATTCCTTTCGTGCTTACTGACGACTCATCAGTAGGAGCCGGTATTACGCCCTTTAACCACTATATATTTGGTAGAAGAATGTGGAATAATAGGACGGTATAATCTCCTAGACGAATGTGTAAACCTGCAATAGTGAAGCCAACATAATCTAAAGTCAACGACAATACGACTTCAATGCTAACTCACACTATATAATATATATACCGAGTCTGTAAAGGATACTAATACTATGGCTATTGTGTTAGTAACTGATACCTTTTTTGAAATCGATGAGTACCGGATACCAACACTATGGTTTCCGAGTCGGTACATGATACCAACCTGATGGATATAAATTTATGCTAAAGTTCACCCAAATTGAATTACAACAATTTCCGAACACCTGTTACTCCAGTTAAACCATACACTCTGGCCTTCATCGATATCAGTTATCATATTTCGCGGTAAGCATGACATCATTCAATTCAATATATTACAGTTAAATACTGTTTGTTGCGAAGAACTAATATATATGCAAGTATGTATTATGTGTTGCAAACCTAGTAACAAATTATTTCAATTATGACTAGAAGGATGAACCAAAGACAGCATGAACGGAAAGTACAATCTCATGCATATTCGTTTCGTGCTTACTGGGGACTCATCAGTAGGAACCGGTATTACGCCCTTTAACCACTATATATTTGGTCGAAGAATGTGGAACGAATGTGCATGAGATTATACTTTCCGTTCATGCTGCCTTTGGTTTATCCTTCTGGTGACAACTGAACTAATTTGTTACTAGGTTCGCAACACATTTGCTAGCTTATGTAAATGTGAATGCAATTGGATTCGTGTTTATATCAAGCTTGCAAGCTTGATTTAAATAATGTCATTGGTTGATTTAAGCACAATATTATATCTTCTCGGGCCGTTTATTTTATTTTTTGTTTACATATTCTAATTTTTTCAAACCAGTGCATGCATTTGATTTTTTAAAAATTGTATATCATTTTGTTAACTTACCAAAACAACAGGAAGAATGTTGTCCTGTTTCAATTGACTTAAACTTATCAGAATATTTTGAAAGGCAATAAGTCCAGTAAAACCGCAGAATATTGCTACTAGTACTAATTTTCATTATAATTTTTGACCGTTACAGTCGAAAAATTTATTTTCATCATTAATTTATTAATATTTTTAGCTAATGAGCCAGGTGTCCTCATTGATTTAAAATAAATATCCGATTAAATCGCGAAATCTGACCTGTCATCAGATGATGAAAATCATACAATATTGAAAAGGTAAATAACTAAATCAAATTTTATTGCGCAGGTGTGGGCAACTATTGAGTAAATCTAAATCTTTAAATAAAATTAAATCCCACATTATTTAATAAGTCAAGCAACCTAGCGAAGATACCCTTATTCGTCAGATATCATCAGAGTACGACCAAAACTGACTAAAAACAATCAAATTTAAAGCATGTAAATTTTATGAAAAGACAGTTATGCAAAATATTTGTTTGTAAATACTCAAAAATTATAGAAACTACATTCCCAATCGTGTATAATGTATGCGATACTATGAGTTATAAGTGCCACATAACAGATTATCTATAGCTTATATATGCATTACGGTTTGACCAACGGTAATTAGTTTGACGTCATACTCTTAAAATCAACGTGGCGGATTAAAGCACATTTGTGCATATAACTCACAGTAGCTTGTCGATTTTGTGCGATTGGTAAATTAAATAGGATTGGTTCTTATCTCGAGTTGGCAAACTTGATTTCAAGAGAATGAAACTAATATATACAGTTTTATTTTAATTGTTTGTGATAAAATCTCGGATTTTATTAGTTATTTTACGTATTCTAAGTAATGTAATTAGCATTTTAAGTAAACCGAAAATATATCATTAACATTCTTTGTATTATATATTCCATCCATCAGAATTTGAAAAGGTAAAATCTTGCTTTCCACGCATTCGTTCATGTTGTGCACATTGTTATCAATAAGTAGAACAACTAAAAAGGACTAAATCCGAGACAAAGCTAATTGTTCATATTTTAAACCCCTTCGCCTCGAGATGCATTGGAGCTTCAAACACTGTAAAATTCAACTTAATTTGCTATTTGACGGTGACAATTATTTTTAACAAAGAAAATAATAAGGTTAATTTCATTTTTGGAAAACATTTAACCTCACTCGAATGGATGCAAATATCACTGTCTGTTGGTAAATTTCAAAAACATGGTTATTTTCTAATGTCCACTATTGAATATAAACAGCTCTTGGTCTACTTATACGAGCATTGCAAGCATTCATTCAGCGAACATAGTCAGCCAACTTACAAATCCAAGGTTTCTGATTTATTGATTGCCGCATTTGCTAGATTATGCAATAGTTATGTATCGTGACAATTTATCTTTACGCCCTTAATATATAGATAGTGATATATACCTATTACATAATCTAACTGTCAATCAAGTAGACACCAGTTTTAACCTTATCGTTTCTCATCAAGTGTATTCCCCATGAAGAATACAGTCGGTTAAATGGGTACATTCTCATTCTCATACAATACTCCGTCTAAACTGAAGGCATATATATATATATATACATATATATATATATATATATATATATATATATATATATAGTGTAAGATATTGGCATTTTATTTAAATTTTATATCACCACCCAAGTATCATGATGTCTGTACTATGATGACAGTCCAAAGAGTCTAGCTGTAGTTGAGGACGATAGCGATTCCGTATAGAATCGACCTGATGGGAAGGCTTAACAAATTATAATTTGGTATGCTACTAAAATGTGCAGGTAGTGCATGGCTTGATTTTGATATAAGTGTTCTTGTTTGAGCCACGGACATTTCAATACTAACAAATTCATGATGATTGCCGAATTAGGAAGAGATCGGTCTACTTCATAAATTTCATTTTTACTCATTTAGCATGCTTGCTATACATCTGCTCGTATTTCACTGATAAATAGATTAAATTTCTACAAGATAAATAAATTTTGTCTAATAATTTTTTACAACTATTCATAATTCATTTTTGAATGTATATCTCAATGCCAGGTCTGCTTATTTATGATGTCGTACTATTGACTATTTATTAAACAAGTGTCAATTTTCCAAAATGTAATATATTGCAGAATGTCTAATCCAGAAATTTTAAAAACAACAAACAATACAGAAATAAAAAATAGCAATTTAATATTTATAAAACAAACATTAAAACAAGAAAATACCTTAAATAATCAGATATTGTCATATATAACATCCTATGTTAAAATTGGTAACCCACATTATTTTCTTCACTTTTATAATTTATGAAAGATTCCGGTTGAATTTGAAAAGTAAACTGATCAAAACACATCAGTTCAAATGAGAACATTTGTGGCTTTTGCATTTGTCAAAACGGCTAGAACTACATATCTCATTTTTTTTAACTTAAAAGTAAATTACTAATTTATTTCTAGTTAGTTTTGTATTTTATTGTCGAACATCAATAACAACAAGTTAACCCTAGTTCGATAGGCACATTAATATTTTTGTATCGATTGCAAACACACGCAACCACAAGTTAAATTTTCCAAAGTTCAAATAATTCACGGACTAAATTTCTGATTTTTATCCTCAATAAATTTTTGTGATTAAATGTGTGCCTATTTTGATATATGTAACGATTTGGTGATATCCTAACAACAAAATAAGCCCATAAATTAGCTGTACTCATTTAGTGTCCTACAAAATTGATACTGTATCTTTCAATTTTTCATTACAAAACACTACCAAATGCAAACTATCAACACCAAAAATCTACTTCTTATAATCCGATATTAAAAATGGTTTCATATTATCCCTTTCGTGTGCAAAAATTAAAAGAAATTTTATCGAATATATATGTATATATATATATATTGAAAGTCCAAACAAAATATTCGTATTTCGTCCTAACAGCTGATAAAAAGATCAGAAATCTCAATCTTGCAAAAATAATAATTTTATGCATTGCATAAAATATACACACGATTATTTATCGCAATAATGCTTCATCCTCTCTTAACAAGATCAATTCTGAAATATGCAAAACATCTATGATTTCTGAAATTGACCCAGTGTTCAGACATACATAAACTACGCAGCAAATCTCTTGTGAAACGTAATTGCTAAATAAATATATAGTAATGTTTTTTCCACAATAATTTTCTTTGCGTTCTGCATTTTAATATCACTTGTTCATCTCGAATTTTTAAGATTTTTTTTCATGCAAGCCTTTATAAAATTCATAGGGGAACTATTCTTTTAATCAATTTTGCGAGCTTACGATGAATACTAATCCCATTGTATTTAGCTAGTCGTCACCAACATAGGAAAACTGCCGTTAATCATACTTACTGATGCGCTTCGTAATTCCACGATCATTATCAGAGTACGACAGCAAACTGACAAGTAAGGATTAGACCGCAATGCATATTTATGGCCCTCACTTCAAGTGGTCTCGGATGCTATCATGAATATTAGAAATACTTCAATGCTTTTAAAGGTACTTTCTTACTTTTAATATCATTTGTTATCAACACTCAAATAACTTTGTTTTAATGATATTAAGATTTGCTTCCAACTTGTGCTTCTTGTATTCCTAGAACACTAATATCCCAAACAAAAATCGGATAATACAATCTAAAATTAATTACGCTATCGTTGATTGCGTGTGTGGTAACAGCAGCATCTTAAATTAGGTTTGCGAACTTGAAAAAACAACAATCCCATTGTATCTAAGCGGTAGCACAACATAGTACTTGTGACTGACGATAGTTTTTATACCTTGTGCTACTGGTTATGTAACATTGGATTGATATTTAATTCAATCTTGAAACCTCGATTTAAATAATTTGTTTCAACATTCGCGCAATCAATGATGGTATAATATCATATAAAGATATTTTGCTTTTAAATCCTAATTATCGGAATGAAAATTAAATTTTAATATTTTTTATTCAATTTAAGGCAATTTAAGAAATTCATAATAAGTCATGCACAGATTACGCTTCTAGATTATTTTTAGCAAATTTTACAGTTTATAGGCTGGTTATTTTATGTGTACCTACATCTGACTCATTTCAAAGGGTGTTTGTTTCCAAAAGGTTATTTTCTAGGATTAATTTGTAAAAATAATTTCGAAAATTCTAAAACTTAACAATAAATCTGATATTGTTATAGTTCATTATAATTGCAATTTTCAGAACAAGTTTGGTACGAAACATTGAATGGCTAGTGTCGTCATTGAGATAGCACCGGTTCAGATGAAGATATCTAGAAGTCGTTCTAGAAACTTTGTATTTGTGCTGTGTAGTACTTTATGCCAGATGAAGTTCAGTCAATAGATTAGAAGTAGAAGCAGGATTAGGCAAATTCGGTGACCTGTTGAAGCTCTGCTGTGGCCTTGGTGAAACTTTCTGATTATCCGTGGCAATTCCAAGATGCTGAAAAACGAGATATGCAATTATTCAATTAAGCGATCAAGATTGCGTGGAAGCGCAGCAACAAAAATTAACGCGACTGCCAACAGCTTGTACAAGTGAAACATTTTGAGCGTATACGGGGAATAAGACAGCAAACGGATTGCGAGTGCTGATAGCAAGCAAGTCAGAATTTTCTTTTGGAATGCCAGCCATAATAAAATTCATAGCACCATTACCATATGCAAAAAAAGAATTTTTTTCAGATACAACAACCGCTTCTTTTTCATTTAAAAATAGAGAGTGTGTGAAATAAGGGAAACCCCACTCAATTACGTGCGTCATCCCTAATTCAAGCTCAATGCCTGAACGTGCCTCTTCTGCTTACATAAATCCGTCTGCAATTTTTTTTATCCATAAAGCTTCGAATGTGGCTAACCATCTTTTGTTAAACCATTTAGTAATTATAGTAAATGCTACGGCTAGAGAACATACGTGTGAGATCTCAACAATGTTTTGCGCAACTTCAGATGTGTATTTACCAATTAATTTTAAACAGGCGTTTAACCTTTTATGTTCTCTCATTCCAGAAATTATCCGTCTGGTCGATCGGTCAACGTAAGTTGATCGGAAACTTGCGCAAGTATATTGATTAATATCTTGAATGAGAGAAAATTGCAACTCAAACATCTGTTTGAATTAAATTGTGAATACACGTCTGCAATTGCGCAACAAATTGTTGAAACCTCACACGTATGTTCTCCAGACGTAGCATTTAAAATAATTACTAAATGCTATAACAAAAGGAAGTTAGCCACATACAAAGCTTTATGGATAAACAAATTGCAGCCGGATTTATGCAAGCAGAAGTGGCACGTTCAGGCATTGAGCTTGAATTAGGGGTGACACCTGAGTAATTTTTTTAATTTCACACACTCTCTATTTTTTTAATGAAAGAGAAGCGGTTCTTGTATCTGATAAAATTTCTTTTTTTCACGCTCTCTCCGTGTTTACATATTTCTCTCTTGTTTTGCCTTTCAACTTAAATATAAAGGGATGTTCACTTGTAGATGCTTGAGTAGAAAATGCGAACGAAGCGGTTCCTGTATCTGATAAAATGACTTTTTAATTTTGTACACAGAAGGGGTACTAACAAGTCAGAATGTGTTGCGTATGAAATATCTTGCTCTTCTATAGTTGCAAGTTGGTTAATGATCAGGTATGGTTGCGAGCATTCTTATTGGTTCAGTGTCAGTCGATGACATTGCATGATTGATTTGAATCAAATTATAAACTATCACAGACTTAATGTGACTTGTTGGGCTAATTCCCTCTGGAAAAAAAGGAATATGAATAAAGAATTCCTCCATTTGAAGCATAATTAGTGCTGTAGGTCAGAGTTAGAACCTAGTTAAACAACTGTTTAATGCTTTACCAAGATGTTTTATAAAATTGTGATGCTTGCTTGGTGCATTCTCGTTAACTACTCCATCAATGGTATGATGTCGATAAACCTTTAGTTATTGCTAATATATTAATAGTAGTCGGTCATACTGTGGAAAGAAAATTAGAGTGGTGTTGACAATTTTCGAGAGAAATATCTTGAAATTGCAAAGTAGGCTGTAAAAGGCAACGCCAAGATTAAGTTGATATTTTATTGTAAAACTTGTTCATTTAAACGAACATTGGTTGCGCAGGCGGTGACAAAATTTACTATTATCAAGCTTTCGAAATTGATATAAACACTTAACCCATTAAGTACTTACATTTGTCAGTATAAACTAAGAATTGTAAAGTTTAGAAAAAGGAAATTCATCCAGTAGACCAGTTTCGTCCTTATTAGAAAATCATTACATACTGGCCAGAATTTGCCGCGGACAGGGCTAAAACCTGGGCTTCGGAAACTGGTGCTCTAACCATTGTGCGGCAGGGTGGCTCAGTGGTTAAAGCACCAGATTCCGAAGCAGAGGTGCTCAGGTTCGAGCCCTGCTCGGGGCAAATTCTGGCCAGTATGTGATGAGTTCCCCATAAAGGATAAAACCAGTCTACTGAATGACTTTCCTTTTTTACACTATACATTTCTTAGTTTATACTGACATATGTAAGTACTTGCCTGATCTGCGTTTTGACTAATGCAGCGTTAATTGTTCCAGTAGTTTTCTTTTGCTAAAATATTTTGGCTAAACTTATCCATAGCCTTCATCATTTGCAATTTAAATCACAAGTTTAACAAACGAAACTAATTAAGCAAACGTGTTATTTCTTCTAGCCATAATATTTATACTTCAGACTGACCTTTCATTATATATTCACGTGTCACATGTGTGTGTGAGCATTTTCATAACTGTTGATTTCATCTAACTAATTGAGACCGCTCAATGTAAAATGACGTAACTGAGATGGCCTCACTTTCAGGTTGGGGAGACCAATAATTCAGAAAACCTCGCCATAAAATCATGCCATGAGGGAAAAAACTAGACAGAACGAATTCCTGTATGATCTACGTTTTTGTCCACAATACCCTTTGATGAATAATATATGTAAGTAACTGATAAATTTGCTGTATTCACAAAAATTGCCTATACTATGATACAAAGCAGGTGACTACATATTGTTGCTACATACGGCGTTAGTTGGTCATTTGACATAAAGCAAATGTGAGCTTAAACCTTGGCCATACGGTTCAAATTTATAGTTCATAAACAAAACAACATGAACATTAGATAATTAAACGAACATTTGTTGCGCGGGTGGTGATAACAATTATTATAATCAAGGTTGCGGTCTTAATATAAACACCTGACCCATTAATTACTTACATATGTCAGTATAAACTAAGAATTGTATAGTGTAGAAAAGGCAAATCATCCAGTAGACCGGTTTCGTCCTTATTGGGAACTCATCATGTACTGTCCGCGGCAAATTCTGGCCAGTACATGATGAGTTCCCAATAAGACGAAACTCTACTGAATCTGCCCTACACATACTATAATAATCAGTGTTTATATCATGAACATTAGATGTTTAAAATAAATAAATCAGCTATACTTAATCTTTGCTAAAGAAGTCGTATAATATTGAAGAACTATTCATAGATGATACACAAGTTTTGGTTGAAACAATTGGGAATATCACGTGAGACAATTGAGAGTATGGAATAAAAATTATGTGGAACCATGTGAGCTGATTAAGTGTGGCGTAAAATTGTATGCAAGTGGTGCGCGAATTACGAGCTTTTGCTATGTCCAATAATGAACACGGAACAGAAAAAGGTCTATCAGTTGCACTTAATACAAAATAAATCATGACTAATTTAAATTGTTTGCATATGGGACCTGACACATATGTAGAAATGTGCATATAACCGGGATCAGGCGGTTAGTTAAAACGCGTCACCGTATCTATGTTCACCGAAATTTGTGTCGCTAATTGCATGATGATGAAAAGGTTTGGCAATGATACTCAGTTTGTAGTGTTGCTAAATTAGCATCGCTGCAATCACGTATTTTGCAGCTACTGTGGAGCTGCGGACGAACGTGTATCGGATGCGGAGATAAAATATTAGGGAATTGAATCCGAAAGCGAGAAGCTTCGATTTCTGGGCCATGCTGTGCGGTTAGAAATTGTGCTATCCATCTCGACAGGTATTGGTTCTTGCCATACAAGAGCTGTGATTAAAATAATATTATAGATTCGTGCGTACAAAAACGCATCGCTAAGTGTAATAAAGGTAATACATAGACCCACTTTCCATTAATGAACGAGATTACAAGGGAGACTTGGTGATTCGTATGCATTTTCTCCACTATACTACTGTATTGTGGATCGAGTCGGTGTTCCGGCGTTAAGTGCAATTAATGAAACGCAAAATATATCTAAAATAGTCGGTAGAGAAGCCATATATCCTATCCGTAATAATGTGAAAATGAAGCCATTAGTGACTTCATCTCTAGAAATGTTGCCGAGTGGGTAATGTCGCATACCAACGCACAAATCTATCGATCATAGTTAAAAGCTATTTAAAACCATGAACCTGAGAAAGATTAGCCATATCGATATAGAAAATGGCTAGGTGTCATATCGTTGTTTGGTAAATGTTTTAACTTATAATGAGTATAGCTAGTAACTTTATTATTTGGCATGTGACAAAATCGGAGACTCGTCGCTTGGCGGTATGCCTACATTTATGAATCCAGGAACGATCCGTTGTATGTATGTATCTGGGCTAAATGTTGAGTAAATAGATTCAAATAATTTTATCTGTATGTTGGTTGGAAAGACTGACTTGTAATGCTGCATACCCATGATGTACGCAATGCAGATGCCATCCCAGAGTCTGCTTATAGACTTAGATGAATGGCAAGCTACCTGTCACTGAAAATGAGTGTCGCCGTTCTATTCTATTCGTATAAGAGTTGGTGTCAAGGTGGGCTCGCGTAGAGTCACATAATTGTCTGATAATGGCGAAGGCCAATGCAGCGAGACGGGCTATGAAAGCGTACCTGTCATGATGTTTTGTTTGATTTTTTAACATAAAATTTCTAATTTCCATTTATAAAGTTTTGACAGCTTTCATATTATTATGGAGGGTGCTTTGCATGTTAACTAAAGAAGCGTGATCGGTTAAAACAACAAAATAATTGTTAAAACCGAGATTTTCGAGGAATTTGTGCAAATTTGTTATTGAGTATGCATATAATTTAATCGAAGGAATTAGTTTGGTTCAGGTGGAATCTTGTGCAACGTAACACAGCAATCAGGTAAGCAATTACTGTTAGTGGCGGTGTCTAGAGCCCTGCTATGTGTGTTGTGTAGTACTAGATGGCATCTGCACATCAAGCTGTAGATTATGATGTGGAAATTAGTACAGCCCGTTAAAGGTGTTTTGTGATCCTGGTAGAACTGGATGATGATGCGTAGCAATACTAAAAGACTGACAAGCGTTGATATTCCATTAATAAATTAAGCGATCACGATTAACTGAAGGCCGTGAGGCAAGATATTGCATGATCGACGTCAATCTGTGCTAGCCAAACGGCTTGGGGAGACAGCGAGGGTATACAGAAATAAAAACAGCAAAGCCGTAGCGAGTGTGGGTAGCAAACCAATTATAAAATATTACGGAGGAAATGTGTTGCGTCTATACAGTTACTGGTAGCATGCGATTGACTGAAGATCAGATCAGATTACTTGCCTTCGTATTGGTCTATTGTTAGTCAATGAAATTTCGAATAAAATTCCAAAACGTCAGTGATTTACTCTGATATGCTACATAGCCAATATCAAATGAGTACAGATTTGAGAGTAGATATAGTGAGAACCAAAAAATTTTGTCGTTCAAAAATGAAGCCAGGGAAAATATCAGTTCTAAACTAAGACGGCCATTCCATATTAGAAAAAGGTTTTCCAACCGGATATCGTATTCTAATTAACAGGACTCATGAAATTACAAACATTTTAGAATATTTCTTCAGGCCTGATAATATGTAGAATCACCATTTCTGTAAAAATGAAGATTCGCACAGACAACCGTCATTTCAACCTCCGTTAAATATTTAGTGAAACAGAAGTAAAAAGCCAACATCGATTTGTAATTAAATAACAGACACGATGCAACCTTGTATGGTGATACTGAATTTAAATTGAATGGCAGGTGTTGTTTATTTTTATATAGATAGCGTAAAACAATGATTAAATAAAATGTCAAACACAATTAATTAGCTAGACCGGATACGACCATATTTGGCACCCATAAATTTATCATAACAATTTTTGTGTTATGGATTTGAATTTGGGTACGCATTGTTCAGTGTATTGCCCATGAGTCCCCAAACGTGCATTACATGTGTTTTCCACTATTAGGAATGTATTTAATTTTTGGTCAATTTTGTGTGTATGAACTCGCTTTGATACTGTATTTTTATCTGAAAATCGGACTTGTCTACCATTATTTGTTATTATGAAGAAAACAGAATACCATGCAAGGTTGTGATGGTAAAATGAAATGGCAGGTTCTGTTTATTTATCTGATTCTAGTATAAACTTAACATTGGATAGGATAGAAAAGTGAATTTAACAACTTGGTTCATTTACTTATCATTTGGCATCTATCAGAAACCGCTAAAATTGTCACAACCGGATCACACTCAGGAAATCAGATCGTGAAACTAACTAACTTTACAAAAACATGCTATCGCCTTAAGGTAAAGCGTCCTAATTACTAGAATGACACTGTGTTTCAAATAGGCCCTCTATGGTAAAACACATTCGATTAACGTTTAGTTTCCATGATATGCCCACTCCACTTATTCAAAGGTAGAACTGACAGTTATTTAAAATATTGCATTATTATTAATACTCAATTATTCTGTTGGCAAAAATTCTTCATATAACTATTTTCTCAGATGATACTGGCAATTAACATTTATTTTTCTTTACACCCTATTATTTTTATAATTAAAAATGACATACCAACTAATTTTCAATGTTTTCATCAAAACAAAGCTATTTTATAGTATATTAAAATTTTTGCCAGTTGAAATTTTTTATTGATTTTACTGCCTGTATAAGTTGAATAATTGCATTACTCATAGGTATGTGTATGTTTTCAAAAACATTGGTTACCTAGAAGTGTTAAAATGCATTGAAAAAGAAGTAATCGAAATGTTTTAATTTTATCAAACATTTCTGCTGCTTCCCTTTTCACAGTGTCTCTAATTTGCAAACGGAAATGTTAATTTTTAAAGTCGGATATTAACAAATTGCTTTCTTATTCAGAACACTAATTCTATATTTGAAATATTTTCTTTACAAAATTTTTTTATTCAAACAGCTCTGCCAGCTGACAAAACGGCAAATTAAATTTAATCTTGAAATAAATAAAACTAGATATTTTTTCTATTAAAATTTAAGTTGATATTTACATTTTTCAAAGATATAACAACTTAATATTTTTGGCAACTTCTTTATTTAGCTACGTTATAATCTATTTTGCGTTCGTGATATAATCACTTGACACATTAAGTACACGAATTTGTCAGTATAAACTAAGAATTGTATAGTGTAGCATAGACAATTCATTCAGTAGTCTGGTTGCGTCCTTTTTGCGAACTCATCGCGTACTTTCCAGAATTTGCCGCGCACGGGGCTCGTACCTGGGCACGTCTGCTTTTCAATCTGGCGCTCTAACCACTGCGCCACTCTGCTACACACCACGCACAATTTTTAGTTACATGCTAACTAATCTTACTTGGTTAGCCTTTCCTTCAGGTGGGGCCTCTATATATCATTACTTCAGCCATAAAGTCCCAAATAACCATCGCAAATCTGTCATAAATTAACAGACACCAAATTACATGGGGAAGTGGTATTGAAATTAATATTTATATAATAAAATGAACATAGGTTGCGTAGGCTTTGATAACAATTAGCATGACCAAGGTTGCGATCTTGTTATAAACACCTGACCCATTAAGTACATACAATTGTCAGTATAAACCAAAAATTGTATAGTGTGGAAAAGGCAATTTTTAAAACATTATTGATAGAAAACATTGACGATAATCTAACATTGACTAAGTGTATGTTGATTCCTATTCTTCAAATCAAGTGTGCGAATACGTGTGCCTGGTGTTAGATTTGATATATTTTGCGCCTGGTTAAATACAAAGGCATTACCGTCTATCCAAAGCTTGCGAAAACATTTTAAAGGGATAACAAAATTTGTCGTGATAAAAAAAATTTTGTTTTTAATAAATCACTCATTATGTCATATTCTTCAACAAATTATGTTTGGATCACAAAATGTGCCTGTAACCGATTAGTGATCTCTCAACACATTATGAACACAACGTGTTTCGCGCGGAAAATCATTCGAACATTACCAAAAATAGCAAGTGTCGCCGTAACGACACTTCTATTTTCAGTTTTTATAAAAAAAGCAAATATAAAACAATTGACTAAAAAAGAAAAATTACTTATGCCTGTGGTGTTGTTTACAACATAAATAAAGTTTTCTTATATAAAAAATATATATCCACATGCTTATAAAAATCTGCATGTGTGGGCTTTTATTTTTTACTAATAAATGTTTTCTGAACATTTATCCTACTTAAACGAACACTTGTTGCACGGGCGATGATAACAATTGCTATAATCAAGGTTGCGATTGTGATCTAAACTCCTGACCCTTTATGTACAGAAATTTGTCAGTATAAACTAAGAATTGTATGGTTTGGAAAAAGCAATTCCTCCAGTAGAACAGTAACATCCTTCTCAGCATTATACAATTCTTAGTATATAATGAAAAATTTCTGTACATAAAGGGCCAGGTGTTTAGATCACGATCGTAATCGTGATTATAGTAATTGATATCTGAACAGTTTAACTGTTGAAAATATCGTCTAACATGTTTTTCAATCTTCCGGACATTTTTTTCACTGCTCTGATGTGTCAAGCTTCTTTAAAACGTAATGATATGGTGTCCCACTGTTTTGCTATGCCTGACATAATATCTACGACACCTATGGTTACGAGGTATTGACGCATCAGTACACTAAGCTGGTGTCACACTGTCAATGAATTTAAATGCCAATGGCGACGATGAGTATGAAGAAACTACAATGCATTATTTATTTTAATTGATTTGAACTGAAGCATTCGTGAATTTGGACATCGGTTACATTATTGATTTGTGCATTTTCTATTATGCTCATGAATTATGCCGTACCATTGTTCTTTTTGTACAAAAATACATTGCTTGTGTAAATAACAGTTTCTTCTAATTTTTATAAATTATTATTTATTGTTCATTTAGGTTCTGCTGTGTTTATGTGCATTCTTTCACCCGTTGACGTCAGAATCCGACGAATAAAATTTAATAAATAAATTTATTTCAAAAAGTTTCTACACGCAAATGTTTAGTTTTGCCACCACCAAACAAACGCGAATGTCAAGAGCGGTTCATAAGGAAATATCGCATTTAATACATTATATTTTATCGAAAATGTGTGATTTAAAGCGTACTCACGTCGGATTCTCAGTATGAAATCCTAAATATATCCAATGAACAAAACATCTAAAATTTGGCCTGCGTTATTTACAACACAGATTAGTTTATATTGAGATGTTCAAATTGGCAATTTTTCATTCTTTTAAGAATGCCACTTGTGGAATTTATGTTTAACTATAAGCACAATAATTTGGTCAAAAATCTTTTGTAAAAAAGGGGTCCATTTAATTGAAACCAAAAAGGCTAAAATATGAAATGGAGATACATCATTTTGCTTCCACCCACCAGTGAATGGTTAACTACAGTTAGACCATCTTAAAATGACTTGCCATATTTTACCGCGTTTTGCGTGCCTCGGTATAACCCTAGATATTGCTTTTAGTAGTGTGTGGTCATTTCTTTGTACGGGTTGCGAGTTATTCTTATTTCATTAAACGGTTGACCGAAATAAAAGAGAATAATTTACAAAATGTTACCATCACCCGTCCATTCAATTTATCTTAAATTGTATTGCCTATATATGTATATGTGGTGAAAGCTGCAAACAGATAATGTTCGTGACTGCATAGAAAATGTGCAGCCGACATTTCCAGTCAAGTCCAATGTATGCGAAACTGCTAGATGTGAGAGCCGCATATCTAATTTTCATTTCCATATATATTCAATGCGGTTTGATCCTCGATAGTCAGTTTGCCGTCATACCCTGATGATGATCATGGAAGTTCGAAACGCGTCAGTGCGTTGCGGCTAGCGGTAGTTTTGTTATGTTATTCGACTACTGGTTAAATACAATTGGATTGGTGTTTACTTCAAGCTTGCAAAGTTGATTTAAAGAATATTTACCAACACACACAATCAATTAGTGTTAATTTGTATTGCCTATATATGAATATGTGGCGAAAGCTGCAAACAGTTAATGTTCATGACTGCATAGAAATTGTGCAGCCGACATTTCCAGTCAAGTTCAATGTATGCGAGACTGCTAGATGTGAGAGCCGCATATCTAATTTTGATTTCCATATATATTCAATGCGGTTCGATCCTCGATAGTCAGTTTGCCGTCGCACACTTATGATGATTAAGGAAGGTCGAAACGCGTCAGTGCGTTGCGGCTGGCGGTAGTTTTGTTATGTTGTTCGACGACTGGTTAAATACAATGGGATTGGTGTTTACTTCAAGCTCGCAATCTTGATTTAAAGAATTGTTTCCACCACCCGCGCAAACAATTATTGATAAATTGTATAACAAAATGTTTGTTTGCTCCAACAATTTTATTCACTGAATTGCTAAGCAGTCAAAGGAAACATTTAGTTAGGTGTAAAAATATACAAAAATGAACTGATATTTTCATATTTATAAATATTTAATTCATTCATCATTATGGGATGCAAGAAACCCTTATTATCAAAGGGAGATTATAATTTAACTAACATTTCAACCGGAATTTATGTTATGGCAGCGCTAATGTTATTCATTTTCTTACACGAGATATAAATTATTTTTTTCCCCAAACGGTTAATAAGCAATTAATCTAATAGTTTATCTCCATGTACTAAATTATTTCCAGTTATAAATTTATTTAAATTATTACATGCCTAATTTTTTTGTATGTAAACATCTTGGCAGCCTGATTTAATCGTATTTGTTCCGGTTATGGGAACATAGACGTTTTATTTATTACTCAATCTTATTGAAATTTACCTTTTTAGCACTGCGGGAGGAATAACGTTTGATGATCCAATTCTTCATTACGTCTTATTTAAAAATTGACATAACTAGTTTTATTTTATTATTTTTATTATATATATATTTTTCATCATGTATTTATAACAGACTTTTATATCTAACTTGATATATATATATATATATATATATATATATATATATATATATATATCCGAGTCAAATAAATTAATTGCAGATAAAACGATCAAAATCCATTTCCGAAAAGCTTGAAAATTATATACAAACTATTTTCCTGGAAAGAATTAACCAACAAAATTAAAATATTTGCATTTCGATATTATTTTTGTGTGAATAATTTAATTTCTAAATGTACTAGTTACTGAAAACCCAATCATTCCTTTCACTCCCAATGTACCTATGATCCACAAACTAAGATTCTCTTCATCACGTTAAAATCATCAAGCACCCAATACAAATTCGTATTTGCGCAAAGTGAGTTGAAGAGCTAATGAATAATGTAATTCATCGGGAATACTAATGATATTCCGCGGAAGATTCGCAACTGTATACACAACCACTTTTTCCTGACAAAATAAGTAAAATTAATAGATATTACTGCCGTTGCTATTTTAGACAAAAGTAAGTTAATAGACCACAACCTCGTTAGAGATTTCTTTGATATATTTGTCCATTTTCCTGGAAATATATGAAGCTAGCACTCTAAAAAAATTTTAAAAATACTTGAGTATCAAATATGATGCCACAGTCGTCACACTTATGAATCAGTACAAGAGGAAGAAGATGCAGATTGTTAGGCAAGTGGAAAATACCTCGTTCCTTAATAAATGTTTAAAATTTAATGTTATACCGAAATGTTTTAGGTTTAAACTTTCATTCGTTTTGGATAAAGTAGGAAATACTCTTAAGCATGAGCTTTGTTTACATTTAATAAAAATATCGATTAAAAAACTAAACAAACGTAAATTTGAACTGATTATTGAGAAGATTAAAATAAGATCTATGTTACTAGCGAGATTACCTATGTTGGATTTCAAACACATTAAAGATTTCACAGACAAGACCAGGGATAATTTTTAAAAATTTTTAAATAGACAAAGGCATGAAAAAACTAGCATACTGGGGATTTAATTGCCCTTTGAGAAATAAGAGAATTTATGGGGTCATGTCCAAACTTTTAGTTAATTTATAGAAAATGGATCTCAAGGAAGACCAAAAACAAATTCTTAATCTTGGTCTTAATACTGCGATCCCTATTGACTACGTACCTAGGGATGAGATAATTACGGAAACAGTAAAGATTGCCCAGTTTCTCCCAGAAAAAGATAAGTCTAGGTTTGTATTGAATGTGTCCAAAGCGGTGTTAGAGCATAAATAGGTGAGATGCAAGCCGAGTTATGATCTAAAACGCTTAAGAGCATAATTATTATCCAATAAATTAATATGCCTTAAGGCGGATAAAGGTGGTGCAACGTTACTAATGAACCGGTCAGATTAAGAATTTAAAGTGTATGAACAATTAAATAATTTCGAGGTTTATAATACAATAAATAAAGATCCATCTGATAAGCTACAAGGACAAGTTAAGACTATAATTAATAGAATGATTGAGTCGAAGGAATAAGATCCAGGACTTGGGAATTTATTAATACAACGTGACACAATCCCTCCGAGAGTTTATGGTCTAGTGAAGATTCATAAACAAGGGAATCCACTTAGATTAATCGTTAATGTACAAAACTCACCAGCTTATAGATTGTCTAAATTTCTATGCAACCGAATTAGAAAATATACTTATTTCTTAGATTAGACTTTAAAAAATACATATCATTTTATTGACATTATTAGTAGATATAATTTGAATGATAATGATAGAATGGCTAGCCTGGATGTTGTATGGATGTATACTAATGTCCCGGTACAATCAGCATTAGAAAGTGTGAAGCTTCGTTTAACAGAGTTCCCAGAGATAATAGAAGGTAGTAAAATGATGTTAAGTAGTATTATGGAAATCTTAAATATTTGTATGTCCTCCACCTACTTCAGGTTCAGAAATGAATTTTATAAACAAGTTAAAGGTGTCCCTATGTGACAACCATTATCAGTCCCGGTTGCTTATATTTTTATGCACTATTTTGAAAAAATCTGTTGTTAAAATCCCCTCTCAAGTCAAACTTGTATGTGAGATTCCTGGATGATATGTTTATAATTTGGAATCATGGTAATAATGAGTTAAATAAATTTCTCGAAATAGTCAACCAGTTAGGTGAAATAAAGTTTACATTAGAAAAAGAGAATAATGATGAATTACCCTTTGTGGGTGTGAAAATAAAACGGAATGGTCTCAGATTGGAAAGAGATATTTTTATAAAAGAGACTTTTTCGGAACTTCTTCCTAATTTCTTCTCAAGTCACCCATGTGGAATGAAAATAAGCATTCTTTAATCCATTATATTAATGAGTCTTAGAATCGTGGTTATAGAAAATAGAGAAAAGGAAATGTGGAGATTAAAGGAAATATTCAAACTAAACGGCTATCCGTCAAGTATAATAGATAGATTATTAAATGAGATGTTGCTGAGATTTAATGATTACATAATAAACGAAGTAAATAAGGAAACAGGAGTGGATAAGCACAAAATTATGGTATTACCAGATTTAAAATTGAGCAGAAAAATTCGAATAATAGCAGCTAAATACAATATTAAAACAGTTTTAAGACAATCGCTTACTATAGGCAATAAACTACCTGACCAAAAAGAAAGAGTAGATCCGCTCGAGAAATCAGGAGCATATGCGATACCTTGCAAGGATTGCAATCACAGGCATATAGGCGAAACCATGCGACAGATAAAGTTTCGTAGAGGGGAACACCAGACAGCCTGCAAATATGGACACATTCAAAGATCAGACCTAGCTAGGCATTCGAAGGAAACGGGTCATGAAATAGACTGGGAAGGATGTAAACGCATCGCGTTATGCAACCGCAACAGATTAACTAGACTAATTAGAGAGTCAATTGAAATAAAATCAGGAAAAGGTGTAATGAATGTAACATCGGTAGAAAAATCATTGGGCCCAATATTTAATGAAGCATTTTCTACGGTCAGAAAACGGGAGGCTGCGGAATCTGAATTAAGTGAGAACCTAAGTAAAAAACCTCGCTTACAGAGAACTGATTGTGAATGAACTGTACCAATATCAATTCCTATATACTTATCTTTCTCAATAATAATGTTCCAGAAGAGGGTATACAGATTTAGCAAGGGTTAGTAGATAGGACATTAGATTAGAGACATTTGACTCACACTGTTGCTTATATTTTATATATTTATGTAAGGTGGGAATATCTTAATAAATGAATAATACGTTAGTCCTAGAGAAGATATTCATGGTTAACAGCTATCAAGTATCCTTTTAAGAGGAACTCAAAATGTGGTAGATAGACGGATATATAGATAGGCCTATCGGTAGATAGATAGGTTTATTCTATATACATAATATATATATATACGGACATTAATCATTTTATACATTACCATTAAAATTATATATTTATTTAAGATGGTATATATATATATATTTAAGATGGTAAAAATATTGGAATAATATATATATATATACAAGACATTTAACTCACACTGTTGCTTATATTTATATATATGTTTTTATACATATTTATATGTATTTTATATATTTATATAAGGTGTGAAAAAATAAATATACAATTTGATTAATTGGTAAATAAAAAAAACATTAAGAAAAGAATAAAATAATAATTTGAAATATGCAAACGTATATATATATATATATATATATATATATATTTATATATATAAATATATATAGGATTAGGGATGTTGGTCTCATACTGTTGCTTATATTCATATATATGTTTTTATACATATTGACATGTATTTTATATATTGATATAAGGTGTGACTAACGTAATAAATAAATATATAATAAGAATAGAAATTATTCATATTTAATAATTATCAGTGGTCCTTTTTCTCTCTCTCTATTTATATATATATATATATATATATATATACATATATATAAATATATATATTCTTATAATTAGGAAAAAAACACAAATAACTAAGAGGATAATGGCCATTTATTTCGTGAATACTAAACGTCTCTTATACAATCATACATATTTATACATTTTGGGTTGTTAATTGGTTATGTTTTTGGTGACAAATCTGACTGGTTATTACTGCTGTTTCTTGTTTTGACTAGTAGGTGAGTGTGTATGCGTTTGTGTTTGTATTGTGTATGTGTGTTTGCATGTAAAGGTCATTCTCGCAGTATTGCGAAGTGATGTCTGAGATCTTGTCATGATTGTTTTGATAACTTGAGAGTTAGCCATTTGTGCAAATTGTTCACTGTTATCTATACAAGTGCGAGTATTCACGAAATAAATGGCCATTATCCTCTTAGTTATTTGTGTTTTTTTTCCTAATTATAAGAATACTGTGTTAATTAAAACGGCATGGATATCATAAAGATTATATATATATATATATATATATATATATATATATATATATCATAAATTGTAAACAAAGTACACCACAAGTTAAATCAGAATGTTCAGAATTTTAAAACAGAATAATAAGAAATTTATGTACCTTAAGATTAGAAAATACGCTTTTAAAGATTTCACAATAAATAAAACATTATCTGATTGATAATATTAACTAGTACAATTTAGTTTTAGACTATTAATCCCGGATACTAATTGAATTTATTCTACCATTCCGGTGAAAATAGCATTTGGTGCATTAAACGTTTTCTATTTTTGATCCCTGATGCAACATCAGAAATTTAAGAAGTATTGAACATATATCAGATGTATTTGTGTCCTTTACCAAATTTATATTCATAAAAAATTTTTAAGAATATATAAAATGTGTCCCTAAATGTGTCCCGGTCGCATGCATATGCGTGCATTATTTTTAAAACAGGTTTGACAAACGAAATACTCAATCAAAAATTGTTTGTTAGCTTTATGGATGACATTTTCATAATTTAGACTCACGGGGATAGTATGTTCGAGAAATTTTTTGATTTAGAAAATAAACAACGATAAATACAAATTTTAATTGTAAAGAACGATAAGATGTACTATCACTCCTGAGCATAAAACTGAAGATCAATTGTCAATTTTAAGAAAAAATGCTTACTTCACTATATCACTAAATTTCTTTTCTAACCACACGCATATAGTGCAAAATTTGCATTAAAAAATCTATGATATAAACACGTTTTTAAATAGTATAATTTTAATACAGAGATATTGTAACGGAGCAACTGAAACGACGAATGATTATAGGATTAAGTTAACAGAAAAGACTACGAAAAAGATAAGGAAGTTTTTATTTGATAATGCATCAGGAAAAGCGTGAAACTGAATTACAAAAACATAGCATTATGGTATCTAAATTAACAGCTATATTTAAACCAATGTTTTGATCTAAATATTACCACCAGTTGCGTAATATATATATATATATATATATATATATATATATATATATATATATAAGTATAAACTAATAATTGTATAAAGTAAAAAAACAATTCATTCAGTAGAATGGTTTTTTTCAGTACTAGGAACTCTAAACATACTATCCAGAATTTTCCGCGAACAGGGATTGTCCATGTGATCGTCCGTCTATGAATCTGCTATTTTAACCACTGAGCCACACTGCCGCACGCTACTCACAATTTCCAGGTAAAAATAACGAATGCCTTTTGGTCAGTTTTTCCTTTAGGTTGAGTCTATAAGGCACATTTTTAGACCTAATGTTCCAATTAACCATCCAAAATCTTTCATTAGAGAACAGACATCACGCTACCTGTGGATGCAGTTGTGAACTGAACATTTAGATAACTAAACGAACATTGGTTGAGCGAGCAATGATTAAGATGATTTAAATTAGGGTTGCGATCTTGATGGAATCACCAGTCCCATTGTATTTACATTTGTACGTATACTCTAAGCATTGTTTAATGTAAAAATGGAATCAGAAAGCATCATCGTATTATCCAGAATGTGCTGCAGACTGGGCCCGAACCTAGGAAAATCTGTCATTGAATCAGTTTCTCTAACCTCTAAAACACCTCGCCGCAAGCTTCAAACACTTAGCATTTATATGCTAAATCATTTGTCTTGGTTAGCTTTTTATTTAGGTGGGGAAAATGTGGCATCTATTTAGATATAAAGTTAAAATCAATGTTTGTTTAATTATATAATATTTCAATTCAATAACACTTCCCTAACTAGTGTGATGTGTGTACTATAATGGCAGATTACGGGTGGTTAGTTGGAACTTGAGGTCTAAAGAGAAGTCATATAGGAAAGGCTAACAAAGAAACATAAGTTAGTATACAAGTTAAAATTGTGTGTAGTATACGGCTTTGTGGCTCAATGATTATAGCACTAGATACCGAAGAAGACGTGCCCAGGTTCGTGCCCTGTCCGCGGCAAACTCTGTACAGTTCGTGATGAGGTCCGAATCAGGACAAACTCGATCTATTGGATGAATTGCCTTTTCCTCACTAAGGAATACTCAGTTCATATTGACAAATGTGTGTAAATAATTGGTCAGGTGTTTATATCTAGGTCGTATATTTGATTAAAAGTAATTATTATCACGCCAGCACAACTAAAGTTAGTTTAATAATATAAATTTTCATTTCAATACCACTTCCCCATGTAACATTGTATCTGTTCTGTAATGGCAGATTGGCGATGGTCAGTTGGAACTTTGGGGCTAAATGGATGCTATATAGGGCCTAACTAAAGGAAAGGCTAACCAAGAAACGTTAGTAAGTACACAACTGAAAATGGTGTGCATCAGGCAAAGCATGAAAATGAATTTAAAAAATAATGTATCATGGTATGGAGATTATCAGCTATATTTAAATCAAGGTAGCGAATTTTTGTAAAATCTAGTCCAATTATATACATATGTATTTTAAGTATAAAATAAGAATTGTATAATGTCAAAGAGCAATTCATTCAATAGACGGTTTGTGTTCTTGTTTGGAGTTCATCACGTTCTATTCAGAATGTGCCGTGGACAGTGCTCGAACCTGGACACTATTTTCTTTGAATCTATAACTCTAATCACTAAGCTACTCCACCGCAAGCTACAAAAAATTAGCAGTTATATAATAAATAATTTTTCTTAGGTGGCCTTTCCTTTAGGTGGAGCATGTTACTTCTCTTTAGAAATAAAACTATTATCAATATACCTTTAATTATATAACTTTTCAATTCAATACTGCATCCCTAGGTGTCTGTAATTTAATGACAAATTGTGGGCAGTTATTTGGAACTTAAGGTCTTAAGAGATGTCATATAGGCGCCACCTAAAGGGAAGGCTAGCAAAGAGGCATGTGTTAGTGTGCAAGTTAAAATTGTGTGTAGTGGGTGGCAGGGTGACTTGGTGGTTAGAGCAAGTAACCAGTACGGACGAAAAAAAATCTACTGGATGCATTGCCGTTTATACATTATACAATTCTAAGATTATACTTAAAAATGTATATATATATATATATATATATATATATATATATATATATATAATGGGATTAGTGTTTATATCAAGATCGTAACCTTGATTTATATAATTGGTATCATTTCCCTAGCTATAAGCAAAATCAGAACGGTAGCGAAAAATACAATTCCCGAATACATCTGCAATATATGAGATATTTGTTTAAGATTCAACGTTTTGTATATTGGAGAAAGCGTCTATCCAATCAATAAACGTAGATTATGATATATAATTAAAATATGGACATATTCAGAAATCGAGTATAGCCAGGCTCTGGCAGGGGATAAGGAATCACGTAGTCTTCGAATGCTACACACTCATTACGAAAAGCAATCGCAAAAGATTAACTAGGCTAATTAGAGTATCCACAGAAAAAAGATCTGGAATGAATTTCATGATTGTAACATCCGTAGAGAAAATCGTATGTCCAGTGTTTAATAAAGAGAACTTGAAAAAAACACCAGTTTAATTTTACCTAATCAAACGCACAACATATTAAAATTGCCGTCAGTTATACGTACTGACACGTTTCGGCCTTCAGCTAAAGAAACGTTTTGTTAGGTTGATACTAAAATATTGACTAGGGCTACATATTATTGGATGGGTAGGCAAGCTTCTTCTCTTTTTGATACCATTAATCGCTTTTGTGTTAACTTAATAGCGCCCTAATAACTATAAGACAGTTGAATAGAAGAAAATTCCAAAAAGTCTAGCGGAAACGTGGACCTGGTTAATTTTTCCATATAGGCATATAATTCTCTGGAAACCAGCGGACTGGAGATCTAAATTCCCAGTTATGACTGTATAAAAGGAACGCGTATCTCATTCACTATAACTTCATTAAATATATGCGGTGTGGTCATTGTGTATCAAAGAATGAGAAGAACATTTTCTGAAATTTTAGTAAGAGCATAACATGAGAATCATGAGTTTCTTCCTAACTATCGTAAAATACTCAAAGAAGCATTTAACTCTTCTACATTAATGAATTAAGTCATTTTAGTATCAAATTCTCCTTCTGTTATATCCTAGTTAGTTTCAAAACAATTACTGCAGTCCCCGATTCCACTTATAAAATTGTTAAAATAGTAAATGAAACGCAAAACTCAAACAGAGAAAGAGATTACGTTGCCTCACTTGAAAATTTGTTAGACAATAATTTAAGAACCAGTAATAAAATAATTAAAATGTTAGATTGTAAGTCAAAATTAACACAATACACTCACATATGTCTACCACAGTCTTTCTTTCTTTCCCAGAATAGCTATATCAACAAACAATAGAGAAATCACTTAATAAAAGTACACAAACAGACAAACACACACACGAAACATATATCCATAGTACAAAGTAGAAATATTAAAATCAAGTTAGCTTATTTATCGCTTATATCAAGGGTGGTCAAAATAAAGTAGAAATTTGTATTATCACATTAGCTATCCAATATGTAACGAAATCATTTCTTTGTTTGGTCACTTAACAAGTGAAAGAATGATACACAAAGAAAAGTTAATAAGTTAGTAATTAAATTGTGGGTGTTTAAATAAAGCTTAATTTTTGCATGAATTTAATCGAACAGTCCGTCACAAAGTCAGCTAAGCATCTGAACTATTATAAAGCGATTTGTCCAGTCAGTCAATCTGTCTAACTGCACTACTGCGCCTTAATCGTTAATGTTGTATTTTTCTCACGAATAAGACATTCAAACACAGAAAAATCCTCAAATATGCAAATGGTATGTAACGACACAAATCAATCGGTGACATATTGCGTAAATAAAATTCAAATCTATTTACGTTGCACCAATGAGAAAAAAGCAAATTGCCGTTTAACCACGTTAAACGACGTTTAACCAATAGTATGCAAGCACACATTGCATGCTATTTAAGCACGGTAATTTACCATGCAAGTCAGTTGGGCATTTGCATTCTACCTGCTTCGCGTATTTGCTCGATCGGCTGTCAGCGCATATTGCACTTTACCGGTTGTCAATCCCTACTCGTCTTGATGCGAGATACCAGAGAGACGAGCCAATTGAGTGCAGGACCTGCATGACACCATACACAACGCGATCACAGCTCAACCACGGGAGTCACAGCTCAACCAGAGTCCACCCAAGGCTCTAGGACATCTTCACTTCTGGAGACTTCAAGCGAACGTATTACCTGGCCCTCTTAAGGGCCCCCATATCAGCAACTAATCTCTATTCAGAGCACCTTAACCGAGTTTGTAACGTCGTACGGCATTTACTTGAAGCCGGGGCGTTTACAGGTACAATGAATAATCAAATTGAATCTACATGTCTCAAATTTTGCAAGTCTTCAAGAATAACATAACAAAGGACCAATTCCCAGCAGTAATTCTAAAAAGCATCTTATTATAATCATTACAACCTACTTAATCTAACAAACTGAACACAGATTATACTCCGAACTAAATGAAAAAGTAATCTTATTCTTAGACAAGCCAAAATAAACGGCCCATGAAGTAATGTTTGTTTCCAGCAATTGTCCCATTAAATTCTGAAGTCAGATATAACTGAAAAGCGCAAGCATCTGTAACGACACAAATCAATCGCCGACATATTGCGTAAATTAAATTCAAATTTATTTACGTTGCACCAATGAGAAAAAAGCAAATTGCCGTTTAACCACGTCTAACCACGTTTAACCAATAGTATGCAAGTACACATATTGCATGCTATTTAAGCACGGTAATTTACCATGCAAGTCAGTTGTGGCATTTGCCTTCTACCTGCTTCACGCGTGTGCGTTCTGTCGGTTGTCAATACGTGTGCGCTCTGTCGGCTGTCAGTATCTACTCATCTTGTTGCGGGATACCGGAGAGACGAGCCAATTGAGTGCAGGACCTGCAGGACACCATCCACAACACGATCACAGCTCAACCACAGGAGCAACAAATCAACCAGAGTCCACCCAAGGCTCTAGGACATCTTCAACGCTGAATACTTAAAGCGAACGCATTACCCGGCCCTCTTAAGGGCCCCCATATCAGTAACTAATCTCTATTCAGAGCACCTTAACCGAGTTTGTAACGTCGTACGGCATTTACTTGAAGCCGGGGCGTTTACAAAATTGGCGACCGCGCCAGGATATTGATTATTTATCTGATTTTTTTTGGGTATAAATAAATTGACTTTCTTCTTCATTTGTTTGGGATAAATCGACTAACATTTGCGTTTTCTTTACCCTGATCCTGGTTTTTTTTCTGGGAATTTTTATTGGGTATATATTCGTGAATTTGTGGTGTTCTTCTTCCCTAAAGGAAAATTTCAAATTTTGGAAGCAGTGTGTTATTCTTGCTGTTGAAAATAATAATTCATTGGCACTAAAGGCCAACGAGGCCTCTGTTCGTCTTCCCTACAGGACAATTTCAATTTTTTGGAAGGAGTGACGCTGTTCTGTGCCGAAATAATAATACATTGTCATCAAAGGCCATCGGGGCCTCTGTTCGTTTTTTTCCTTTTGTACTGGACAATATCAAGCAACAGCGGAAGCTGTTTGTGAGACAATTTCAATTTTTGGAAGGAGTGACGCTGTTCTGTGTTGAAATAATAATACATTGTCATCAAAGGCCATCAGGGGCCTCTGTTCGTTTTTTCCTTTTGTACTGGACAATATCAAGCAACAGTGGAAGCTGTTTGTGGGTAAGCGTTTCGTTATATATTTATACATTTATATATACATTTTCATATTGCTTATAAATTTATGCTTTTAAGATCCCGTAAGATTGTTAAAATGTCAGGTCAATTTTAGATATTGATGTTCCTGTTTGGGATGGAGATAGTGAGTTATTTTTATGCGCGTAGACTCCGCTTTCTCCCCGTTTCCTGATTATGACAGTCATCAAAAACTGTCAAAGGTTTTTGCTAAACTACATTCTGAATTGCAGCGACGGATTTATCCTAAGCTTGAGGCCATTAGGAAGCTACCTAATCCCATTTTGGGCCCACAAAACGAGGTAGAATCCTTGCTTGGACCCACGGAAACTGAGCAGATAATAAACAAATATGCGCAGTTAGATATGCCAAATCTTGGCCCCATAGAAATACTGAGGGAATTACGGAAACGCTGGTATAAAACCAACATTTCTGACCATGAGGCTAAGGTTGTTTTTATTAACAATCTTCCCCAAACATTAAAACTCTTTGCCAGACAGCTCCCCAACACTCTCTCTATAGATGACTTATCTGAGAGATGTGAGTTAGAATATAGGGTTTTGGAACCCAAAGTGAATCCATCATCCTTTTCTTCACCCCCGCAAGATGATAGAATCTCTTCCTTAGAGAGAACAGTGGCGAACATGGCCAAAGTTCTAGAAGGATTAGCCATTACCAAATCGGAGATAAATCATGTGAATGCTCGACCAAAATTCGTTTCCAAGTCAAATTATAATGGTGGGCGGCGATCGAGATCTCCGCAATCATTTAATAAATATGCCCCAAAGAACTGGTGTTATAACCACCAAAAGATTTTTTATACTTGCCAAGTTTGTCTTTGTCGTTCCGAAGAATTTCCGAATGAGTGTCAATTTCCACAGCTGACGGAGAGGACAACAGACCACAGGCACAAGGGTGCATCAGTATCGGGAAACGTCTGGCGCAGGAAGTAGAAGACCGTACTTTCTGCACATCAACGGCATCAACGGCGCTACAGGGAAGAAGCCAACTACAATCCGACATCCCTATCGACTCTTTTCGTCCACGCCGAATTTTTCACATAGAGAACCAAACAGACAATGCCGGTCGCTATCACCAGCCTACTTGTTTGCATGACCCGGCCAAACAACCAAACGAACTTCTGCACCTTCTTGATTTCAAAACTGGCGAAGAGTACATCGTAGACACAGGTGCGGAAGTCTCAGTTCTCAAAGGTGATTCAATGGCCGAGATGTCGCTGAGCGTTCTTCTCGCAACAGCTACAGGCGAGCCCATACCAACTTATGGCTGCCAATACCGCACACTCAACATGGGTCTACGACGTGAGTTTTCCCACAACTTCATCATTGCCAAGGTCTCACATAATATAATAGGCCTTGATTTCCTTCTAAAATTTCGGCTCATTGTTGATCTTGCCAATCAAAAGATCATCGACCCCTCCACCGGACTTGAACAAAGCTTTTGGACACTTGCCTCCGAGCGTTTGGAGTTACAGGTCATTCAACCAACCCCAGTGCATCATTCAGCAGAGATATCAGCAGCTCTTCGAAAATACAAATCGCTTTTCGATCTTAACAAATCCGATCTACGAGTCTCCAACACGATGCATCATATCGTCACAGAAGGACAACCTATTGCACTCAAGAAGCGACCACTGGCTCCTGCTAAGCTGAAAGCTGCCCAAGAAGAATTCTCAAGGCTTTTGGAAGAGGGAATCATCAGACCATCAAAAGGTTCATGGGCGTCACCACTGCACTTAGTCTCAAAATCAAACGGATCGTACAGAGCCTGTGGAGACTACCGTAAGCTAAATTCAGTGACAAAATCTGATGCATATCCTATTCCAAATATCAACACATTACTTGAAAAACTCAACGGCAGCAATTTCTTCTCAGTAATTGACCTTAGACAAGCCTACCATCACATCCCGGTAGCACCAGAGGATATCGAGAAAACTGCTGTCATCACTCCATTTGGCCTTTTCGAATACCTTTACATACCTTTTGGACTTAAGTGTGCTACACAGACATTTCAAAGATTCATGGACAACATACTTCGCGACGACTCTGCTTATTGTATGTCATATCTCGATGACATTATGGTATTCAGTCCAGATCTAGAATCTCATGCGAAACATCTACGAAATGTCCTCTCACGCTTATCCAACCACGGACTCAAGATCAACTGTGACAAGACGCAGATTGCAACTTCATCCGTCGACTTCTTAGGGCATCGTATCACGGCCCAAGGTATTCAACCGTTGCCGTCAAAGACGAATTCAATCAAGAATATCAAGTCACCAAGGACTTTGAGCGATTTGCAGAAAATCCTGGGAGTACTAAACTATTATCGCAAGTTCCTTCCAGGCCTTTCAAAACAACTTTATCCTTTGTGCAGGCACCTGCGGAATCGAAAAGGACTTAGCAAGAATTCCATCATTGCCTGGTCATCCGAAGACGAGGAATTACTTCGACTTGCCATCAACTCGTTAGCAAATGCCACAATGCTAACGCATCCAGATTTTGAAAAGCCATTTCTACTCACGACAGATGCTTCTGAATTCGCTATTGGAGCCACTTTGGACAAAGAGATCGACGGAGTTCGGAAGCCTATCAGTTTCTACTCGCGTACTCTCCAACCAGTAGAAACGAGGTACGACACTTTCGGCCGAGAACTTCTCGCCATCCACGACGCAGTGCGCCATTTATCAGCATCATTGGCAGTAGCAGATTTGTTGTTTTCACAGATCATGCACCACTAGTTAGCGCACTTCGAAACGCAACTTCATCTATCGCCAAGTACCCTGCCAGAGTGGAAAGACAGCTTTCTCGTCTAAGCGAATGGCAATTTGACGTCTTTCACGTCAAGGGCAAACAGAACTTCATTGCAGATGCCCTGTCTAGGCCAGACGTCTCTCTACAACCACCTTCACCGTCACCATTCACTGTCAACTCCGTGGCACTCAGTGAACCTGCACTAACGCCAACTCTCCTGCGAACTGAACAACGTGGTGACATTCACATTCAAAGATCAATAGCCCGTCACCCAACCAAGTTCATATGCCGTCTGTGGGAAGGCTTACCAATTGTTTACTTCACGGGTACGCAGCCCAACAAGCCAGTTCTGCCGACCAGCCTTCAGAGAACGGTTTTCGATTCAATTCACTCAATTTCTCACCCAGGAAGCCAAGCGACTGTCCGACTTCTTACAGATCGTTTCTGGGGTCACAGACTTAGGCAGAATGTTAAACGATGGGTCTCAGAGTGTGCAATTTGTCAGAAAAACAAGATCACACGACACACTCGTTCTAAGTTGCAACATTTTTGAACTACTTCTCGCCTAGCCATCGTCCACATCGACATAGTTTATCTGACAAAGGTTCAAGGTTTCAGCTACCTTCTAACTATGATCGATAGATTTACACAGTGGCCTGCGGCATTACCTCTTGGCACCATTTCTGCAGACGAAGTAACTAACGGTTTTATCTCTGCATGGATATCCAATTACGGTGTTCCCAATGAGGTCATCACGGACAGAGGCACTTGCTTCTCATCTGATCGTTTCAAAACCACCTTGCGGTACATGGGATGCATCTTACGCCAGACGACTGCCTACCATCCCCAAGCTAATGGCATGGTAGAGAGAATGCATAGGGAACTCAAAGCAGCTTTAGCATCCTCGTCCATTAATGGCAACTGGGTCGATGCACTACCTTTAGTTCTGCTGGCCATGCGTTCTCGTACTCGAGAATCCATTAAAACGTCTGCGTCACAACTCTTGTATGGCATGGATCTACGCCTGCCTAGTCAGCTCCCACGTCTACTACCGGCACAAGATGACCCACAAAACGAAGCTACCCGCCTTCGACTTCATTTCGGTAACATGTCCGAACAGCAGCCGAGACACACGCCTCGTCCAGTCTTCGTTCACCCACAGCTCCACAGCTGCAAGAGAGTACTCGTTCGCAACAATACTGCTGTTGCACCACTACAACCCAAGTATCGCGGTCCTTACCCGATTTTACTAAAACAGCCAAAATACTTCATCATTATGCAAGGCGCTACACCGACATCAGTAAGCATAGACAGGTTAAAACCGTTTATCGAACCACCTGATCCTGAGAGCGTTCAACCTTCTACACACGTCTCAGGCTCCGTCTGCCCACAATCTCAACCTGCTTTGTATAACGCGTAATTAATTTTTTTAAACATTAACATTTAACTATAAAATTTTTTTTAACCTTACGTTAATTTTCGTATTTGTCTCACGTGGCATAACCAGCTGTTCTTAGCTAACAATTGTGTAGCATTTTTGAACAGTTCTTTGGTATTATGCCATCTCTGAGGCAATGTTCGTGTACATATTTTTATGCAATTACCTTTGATTTTAATGTATATATATTTTACATTATAATGTATTTCTCACACATGACATTACACTGCCTATTTTGGTATGACCAGCTACTTAGAGCTAACGCTTTCGTGTAGCAACACTAAGTAGTGATCAGCTTCATATCATGGTACAGGCCACTTTCAATGCATATCTCAACTTTATCTATTTCACAAAGACCACTCTACAAATGTCATGACTACAACGTCGAGCACTCTAGCTCCTTTGGTCGTATACAAACACATTGACAACGATCCAACCTGCTTAGGTTTTTAACTTAAACCTAGCAAATTCAGAGGCGATTTACCTCGAAATCTTCACGCTGCGGCTCCAAAAACTTACACTGCTCTATTTTGCCTCACGTGCTATGACCGTCCACTAGAGCTAACAATTTGTGTAGCAATTCCTAGTGGTTACCTGGCATCATATCATTGTTGAAGCAACCAACAAGCATATTTAAGCCCAGCACTTATGGTTCATCATATTTTTGCTTAACTTGGTTCGAACTCTGTCATGCATTTCTTATCTAGCCTCGCAGAGAGGAATATTTTTTTCTTTTTTTTCAGAGAGGAAAGTGTTGTAACGACACAAATCAATCGCCGACATATTGCGTAAATTAAATTCAAATTTATTTACGTTGCACCAATGAGAAAAAAGCAAATTGTCGTTTAACCACGTCTAACCACGTTTAACCAATAGTATGCAAGTACACATATTGCATGCTATTTAAGCACGGTAATTTACCATGCAAGTCAGTTGTGGCATTTGCCTTCTACCTGCTTCACGCGTGTGCGTTCTGTCGGCTGTCAATACGTGTGCGCTCTGTCGGCTGTCAATACCTACTCATCTTGTTGCGTGATACCGGAGAGACGAGCCAATTGAGTGCAGGACCTGCAGGACACCATCCACAACGCGATCACAGCTCAACCACGGGAGCAACAAATCAACCAGAGTCCACCCAAGGCTCTAGGACATCTTCAACGCTGAAGACTACAAGAGAACGCATTACCCGGCCCTCTTAAGGGCCCCCCATATCAGTAACTAATCTCTATTCAGAGCACCTTAACCGAGTTTGTAACGTCGTACGGCATTTACTTGAAGCCGGGGCGTTTACAATATGGCTATAAATAAGAAAGGCGTTTATTCAAATATTGTTGGCAATAAATGCTACTACCGAGATGTTGATCAAAGTTGCCGCACAATAATCTAGTAGACAAATTTTCCAGCTTGTTATGGGAAATTTAATTATCTGAAATTATAAGCGTCAAAGAAAATTATAAGAAAACACTGATTTTTAAGTTAGACATAACCAAATGTGCTTGAACAAGGGATACATACTCGTAAAATAATTTTGGAACTTCTATTACTTGTTTAAGATTAAAATTCAAGTGACGTCGGACAGTCTTTTTTGCTAAAGCAACGGTTTGAATGCAACAGACCCTATGTTGATAGCACAAATTTTATTGTATTAAAATATCGAGTCAAGACTTTTCCCTATTTTCCATAGATTTACCATAAGTTCATAAACATGTGCTCATTGAGTGTGCATAAATTTCTACTATTACGTACTTTTTCCCGCACGTAGTCTACCAAAAATCTCCATCAAGAAACGATATATTATTCTAAGTAGATAAATCAGAGAATTTCTCCTGTAAGAAGTTAAAACGGTACTAACAAAACATGCCAGTTGAAATATCGTTGAAATTTAAAAAAAAATGCTTCATCTCTTGGCATAAATATCATAGATGGAGAAAAAGAAATACCAAAAAAGGGCTATTTGCAGTTGAAATTATGGCTTAAATCTAGCACTAAATTTTGAATTAGCACGTGAAATAGACTAGAAAAATTTTCTTTTGCAATCAATCAACGCATAGACAGCTATTGAATGAAATTCAAATAGTAGAATCACACACACCAAATAGAAGAAAGGAAAACAACAATCATCTTACTGTTTTCATAATCGCATCTGCTTCATGATGCGTCGCCTCAGCCTGAATGCAATCTTCCAGTTTATCAGAAGAGGCTACTGTCTTTCCACTGTTGAGTAAGAGTCGAACGGTTTCCTTGGCGTGTAGTTCTTCAATTTCCTCATCAGCAATTGTGGGAGGAGGCATCAACGGGCTAGTCAGAGCATCAACTGGTAAATAGGACACCAACTCTGAATAGCTCAGAGGGCGTGCACAAAGAGTATGCACAACATTATCAATCAGTGTGGCATACTCGGTTTCCAGTTCCGGTTGAATCAATGGCACTCCTAGAAGGCCACCTGGTAACTTGACTATCATAGGACAAGACGACTTCCCAGTAGAAGTTGGCCCATCTTCGGATAAAAAGGTTCAGTTAAATCAAAAACAGTACATTTATTCCAAAGGTACAGAGTTTACGAGAAGGTTTTTGTATAAAAATATACAACATTTTTATTAAGTGGAACCCGAATAAAACACAGAATGAGCCACCTCGATCTCTACATTACACTGGCAATAAAACTATCTTGTGATTTTCACTGTGTCACATCATAAACAAGACAAAAACCTCGTAGTTAAATTTGTCCAACTATGAAAGGAAAGTTAAGAAGATTCTAAAAGAAATCTGCAACAAGATCGCAACTCAACTCGATTCAGTGCCACATCGTCCAGTTTCCGATGAAGAACTATCATGCAGACGTGGACCACATAATGGTAGACGAACGGGCCTTGTACAACCTAGTTTAATTTTAGTTGATTTTAGCAGTTTCTACCATAGTAAAATATGTCCAGATGTGTAAGTATTAGTAATATTAATATCAATATAACTAATAGGCTACATATAGTAGTCATTCATTTCATCAACACACTAAGCAGTGGACTAGCCGCAAATAAGGAAACGCAGCACATATATCTACCCAAAACAAAATACTCCATATGTAAAAATGCCACCAAAGTTAACCTCACCGACAAGAGACAACAACACAATTGAATTAGGAAAGAACAGGTAAGAAACAGATTCGCCGCGACACAATAGAAGAATACGGGCATGGCGAGAAACAGAAGCTGTCCAATTATCACAAAGCACACACAAACGGATAATGCAGATCCAAAATATACAAACAATCAAAGTCATGTAAACGAGAAACAAATTTGCACAATTTCTTCAAACAGATGGTTGCTAAGCCCAGATAGGCAAATAATTGGTACTAAGCTAATGAGAGAAGAAGTTATCAACATACACATTCGATAGCACGAAAATCAAATAATCAAACTATCCACAAATGTGATATATAATACAGTTGTAAATCTCAATATTATGGAACTTTAGCATACATTGAAAACCATTGTGTTGGTACCATGTAACTTGTCGGTAAAATAATGTTGGCATCAGGTACTCACACAGTAGCTATAGTGTTGGCAACCCTTACTGACTTGGTATATATTTCTGTATATATATATATATATATATATATATATATATATATATATATATATAAAGTGAGATGGCTAGAAGACGCATTAACGAAAACATTGTATGAAGTTAGCTTCACTACTGCAGGTTTAACCATTTGTATAGGAGATTGAAACGTCCTATTTTCTCACATTCCTCACCAAAATATATAATGGGTAAAGGGCGTAATACCGACTCCTACTGATGAGTCGCCAATAAGCACGAAACGAATGTGCACATGAGATTATATCTTCCGTTCATGTTGACTTTGATTTATCTTGTTGTTCCTATTTGAACTAATTTGTTACTAGGTGCACAACATCTAATACACAATTGCATATATATTAGTTCTCCGCCACAAAAAGTATCTAACTGTTATATATTTATTTGTTAATTCGGAAAACCATAAAAGTTAAAAACGTAATTTAAGTTTTTTTAGTTAGGCTGAGACGATATATGCTTGTCAAGATCTTAACAAGAATTTTCACAAATGAATTTACCTTAATCTATTTAATGTGTGCTTTTCTTCCTACTCAATAATTTTACTGAATATATATATATATATATATAACTGGTATAAAATAATCATAGCATAAAAAAGCAAATGCAGTTCATCAAGTAGATCATTTTTATCATTATTGTGCATTAAACAAGTAGTTTTCAATGCAATCCATGCATTAAATTACCAACTTTTAATTTTTGGTCCTACTATCCTTCAGATTAACTCCATTCGGTAAAGTTTCTGACATAAAGTTATAACTATCCAAACGCCCACACACACAAACACACATATACATATATATACTATTTATTCACAATAAACTTGGACTTTTTAATCAGTGGTCATTCTATAAAAAATTTCATAAATATATTTGTTTCATAACAAAGCAAGCTGAGGATCGTAACCTTGGCAATCTTTCGTCAAACATACTTCACGATAATATGGATTTCGTAAGCATTGCACGGTACCATTAATTTAACTAATAAAAATTCCAAGATAAGTGTTTTTTAAATTAGTCATATACTCAACTTATCTCACAATTTTGTGCAACGAATTGAATACGGAAGCCAAATCAACGGAGTTTTAGATCAGAGATCATTAGAAAAATAGATGTTTGAATTAAAAATCGATAAAAGTTCCAGTGCCATCTGAAATTTTAAAATTAAATGAGAAAACACCTCAGAATCAAATTATATAAACGTAATACTGTTATATTAATAGTCTTCGTCGAACCGCTACAGAAAAGGTTAAGTTTAGGAACTAATCAGTGGCCATAAATATACTTCTCTATATTAATTTTAATTGCAAAATTGAGATTTTAAATGCTTCATCTATAATTTGATTCAACCATTCGAAAAACACAAACAATTAACAAATTTGAAAACCAACAGTTGAAACGAATCATCAGGCAAAGTATGTACTTTTTTGGATAGTATTAACGCACACGATAAATATGCACCCAGGCAATTACAATCTGAAAACATGATAAAAAGAACAAATTAAGCACACTCCATCAGAAAGATTACCAGATTTCTTCTTCATAGCATTGTAGGTAGACAGCTCTGCGGTGGTTGGCTCTCGACAACTTAAAATGGACAGACGGCTGGGTGCGAAGCAAGACACCCCCGGCCTTGTGCGTTGAAAAACAACGTTGAGTAAGCAACGTAGCAGCATTTCTGCAGCGTGGCTACGACCGGGTTTAACATGATCTGATGTTTGCCTGAATTGGTATAGAATTTAAAAAATCATAAACATGGAATGTAGAATACTCTCAAGCTATTTAAAAATAGTTAGATACTGTTTTTTACACAGAACTAATAAGTGTGCAATTTTGCATTAAGTGCTGTGCACAAAGTAACGAATTATTTCAAATAAGAACAGAAGGGTAACACATAGTCAGTATGAACGGAAATTATGATCTCGTGCATATTAGTTTAATGCTTACTGGCTAATCATCGATAGGAGCCGATATTACGCACTATACCAAACAGATATTTTGGTTAGGAATGTATGTAAATTGGAGATTGTGCCGTCTAATTTCCCTACCGTATCCTACTCATGAGTCGCCAGTAAGCACGAAACGAATGTGCATTTGAGATTGAACCTTTCGTTCGTGCTGACTTTGGGAAATTCTTCTGGTCCTATTTGAACTAAATTATTACTAGGTGCACAGCACCTAATGCACAATGGTATATTTAAAAACAGTTGTTTTCTAAAATAAATCTGCATAAGGTACAAAGATTATACTACGCAGATCTTATGCTACACAAATTTACAATGGATAAATTGTTTTATTATATAAAGGTGTAGGTAATACTTAAATGTTGAGTTGTAATGCTCAGTGCTGTCCATCTTGTTTTGAATTTCGCCACCGTTTTCTTGTGCGAGACAATTGATAGCACTCGTAGGTCTGGAAAATCTTGAATCCCTTACATTTCCAGGTGCACCGATTTTTAGCCTTGCTTGATGGGTTCTCATTTTGAAACCCTCCATCAGCTGTTTGTCTGAAAATGACGTTAAAACAAAGAGTGAAAAATCTTGTTCCGAAGTCATTTTTAGACAAGCAGCAGGTGAAGGGCTTCAAAATGAAGGGAAAAGTGAGAACCCATCAAACAAGGCCAAAAGTCGGTGCACCTGGAAATGTAAGAAATTCATGATTTTCCAGACCTACGAGTGCTATCAATTGTCCCGCAAAAGAAAACAGCGACGAAATTAAGAAGGTGAAGGCATGATCATCGGATTCACTCAAAATTAGTTTATAGGTTACAACCAAAGATTTCGATGCATTAATAACAACCAAAGTGTAGCTTCTAGTTCGTAAGTAGCGAGCCCGCTTCAACTACAAGAGTAATATGGAAGGCGTTTTCTGGCGCCTTAAAAGAACACACATATGTGTGTTTAAATATCTATGCGTATGCAAGTGTATATTTTTATACGGGCCAAAATGTACTTAATTATTTATAAATATAAATATGTATTTAAGTATATATGTACACATAAGCATATATGGATGTTTGTGCGTATTTGCGGAACTATGCCAAAGTGTGCGTTTTTAAGTATATGAGTGTGTGCGTTTGAAACAAACAATGATTGCGCGGGTGGTGGTAACAATTCTTTAAATCAAGTTTGCCAGCTTGAAGTAAACACAAATCACATTGTATTTAACCAGATATCCAGAAAAACATAACTAAACACCGGAAGTCACCTAACTGACCTACCATGATCACCGTCATCAGGTACGATGGCAAACTAACACTTGAAAGAATCAAACCACATGATACATATATATATATATATATATATATATATATATATATATATATACGTGAAACCGACAACTTTGCGCAACGAGGTGAAACGATCAACTATACTGGAAAAATAGCACTTGTATATGTAACAGTGAACAATGCGCACAAATGGTTAATTCTCGAGCTATCAAAACAATAATGACAAGATCTCAGACATCACTTCGCAATACTGCGAGAATGACCTTTGCATGCAAACACGCATACACACAAACACAAACGCATACACACTCACCAACTAGTAAAAACAAGAAACAACAGTAAAAACGAGTCAGATTTGTTACCACTAGCATAATCAATTGAAAACCCAAAATGTATAAATAACATGATTGTATAGAGATGATTTGTATTACACAGAAATAAATGTATATATATATATATATATATATATATATATATATATATATATATATATATATACTCTCTCTTCAATATATATATATATATATAGTACTTGACTGGAAATGACGGCTGCACAATTTCTATACAGTCATGAACATTAACCTTTTTTAGCTGTTGCTTTATACATAGGAAATAAAATTAAACAATTAATGATTGTGCCTGTCTTGGTAACAAATATGTAAATCAAGTTTGTGAGCTTGAAGTAAACACTAATCCCATTGTATTTAACCAGTTTATACTGAAAAACGTATGTACATAATGTGGACAGGTGCTCATATCAAGATCGCAAACTTGATTCATTTAATTTTTATCATCGCTCACGTAACCAATATTCATTAAAATGAATAAGAACTAGTTTAGTTGGCAGTACCGGTTTATATTTATTCGCAATAGTCGCCGAAGTCTATAGTTAATTTTTTTGAGACATGAGTATCTGCCATTGTATGGGTAGTTGTGTTTGTCACTCTAAATCTAAATAATTCCTGATATCTGATACATCATGTATCATGTGATTTTTACTTTTATCAGGCTTGCGCTGTTTCTTACTATTGCACGTATAAATATTCCGGTGTCGGTCATGTGGCAATGTTCCCGAGTTGTATTGTGTATTGGTAACAACGCAGAGTGTACAAATAGTATTATTAACTGCTCTTTTGAAAATGATTATAATTATAACTCTTGGACAACTGCTTATATTAAAAGAATTATAACTTTGGCAAAATGTATCCAACGAATGTTGAAATTCCTGTTTATTTTTTCCTAATATATACTGATGCACGGATGTTCTATTGACGTTATGGTATTTTTTCTTGTATCATAATCTGGGCTACACTAAACATACTCACGACTACAAAACAACATAAATTGCACAGTTATAAAGAAAGGCGAGTAATCCAGGTCAGACACCTATTTATATTTTTAAAAGACAACTTGAAAGGTCGAGACACATCAGTACTCAGGACTGTCAGTAGTTCTTCTCTGATGTGCGACTGAGTAAGCAAATTTTGATTATTATTTATGTCAAGCTCTCAAACGTGGTTTCATTAATAGTTACCACTACACGTGCAATAAGTGACTGGTTAAGTGAATTCATGGTTATTCAATAAACCGATGGGAAATAAACTAATAAAGAAAAGTAAATCATGCCGTCAGACAAAAAGAGAGGAAGCATATTAACAAAAAAGTATGTAATAAGCAGTTTTAATGCCGAAACCGACCATTTAAAACAATTCTAAAAAATACAATATTATTATATACAAGACCATATATATTTTTACCGCCTAACGACCGACGGGCACTAGATTTTCGTACCACGATTCTTAATATGAATATTACCGATGATAAAGGGATACCAGTATCTTTGGTTTGCAAATAGATTATGCTGGTGGGTAGATACTGTTTGTGGCGGAGAACCTAAATGAATTAGGTGTTGCGCACCTTGTAAAAAATTAGTTCAAATATGACCTGAAGGATAAACCAAAGACAGCATGAACAGAAGGTATAATTTCGTGCACATTCGTCCCATTCTTTCTGGCAATTCATCAGTAAGTGTGTTCACATTCGTATAGGAGATTACGCCTTCCTATTTTCCCACATTCTCACCCAAATATATAATGGGTAAAGGCGTAATACCGGCTCCGGCTGATGAGTCACCAGTAAGCGCGAAGCGAATATCCACGAGATTATACTTTCCGTTCATGTTGTCCTTTCTTTATCCTTCAGGTCATATTTGAACTAATTTATTATTAGGTGCGCAACACTTAATACATAATTGAATATGCAGATGGTTTTTACTAAATTGAGTGCATAAATGCACTAGTGTGAGAAGATACAAAGAAAGCGATTGCTGACACTATCACTTTAGTATAGACTGATAATTCTCGCTATCATACGCACAGTGGACGCTTCGCTGCTTTTGTTGATCTATTCTGGCAGCTTGAGCCTATCGTTCAAATGGTTCAGGCTCAACTAGAGATCATTATGGGAGAGAGACTGATCTCCGTTTGTGCATTTTTGTCTGCATATATGTATTGTGCAGCACGGGTTCATGCAAGCTGTAAATCGAAAAATGTATATTCTAGTGCAGCAATTACGTCCAAATTCTTACTTACCAAAAATCCGCAATTAAAATATAATACAAAGAAATACTAGGCATTAATTAATGCTAAGATTGATTAAAAATAAATAGATTGATCAAGCAGCCATTTAAGTAAATAATTCATGTCTCGCACACAAGTATGCCAATTCTATAAATGAAGTTTGCGAGCTTGAAGTAAACACAAATCCCATTGTATCTAACCAGTCGTCGAACAACATAACGAAACTACAGCCAGTCGCACGCACTGACAAGTTTCGACCTTCCATGATCGTCATCAGAGTACGACGGCCAACTGAATAGCTAGGATCAATCTTTACATATGCAAAGTAAAATTAGATATGCGGCTCTCATATCTAGTAGCATTGCATACATTAAACTTGACTGTAAATGTTGTCTGTATAATGTTTAGGCAGTCACGAACATTAAGTGTTTTCAGATTTCGCCAAATATTTCAATAGATAACACAATTAAATAATCAATGATTGCGCGGGTGGCGGTAATAATTCTTTAAATCAAGTGTGCGAGATTGAACTATACGTCAATACCTTTGTATTTAACCAATCCATATATATGCATTGCGGTTTGATCCTCACTAGTCATTTGGCCGTCGTACTCCGAAGATGATCGTGGAAGGTCGAAACGCGTCAGTGCATGCGACTGGCGGTAGTTTTGCTATGTTCTTCGACGACTTGATTTAAATAATCGTTATCACCACTTACGCAATTATTTATTGTTTAATTGCGAGAATGCCAAATAATTCTATGAATTTTGATGAGGCGAATGCTTCTTCAAGCGCTATTTGCTTCCTTCTTATCGATTGTACGAAAACTTTTTTTTTTAAATTCAGAAACTGTCACAAATAAAACAAAATGTATTTAAACATACACTTAAAAGAAATGCATGACATTTACTGAGAGATTTTCTTCTTTTTTAAGGTTATTGAAACATACAGAAAACCTAGTCACAAATTAAATTAAATAAGCATAGTTTGACAACTGTCTAACACAGATTATAAATTTCATTTTAGCAGTGTTTTGCGATATTCACCAAGCGTCATATTTATGTTTCGGCTAGTAGGCAAGTTTAAGAAGAGAATTTAAAGACAAATTTATGTTATTTTAAGCAGTTATTTATAGCTAAATAAGCAATGATTTATTGCACACATGGTGAAAATGTTTGTTACATTAAAGTTGTGTTTTGAAGCATATACCAATCATTTAACAGAGTTTACCACTTGAACAATTAAGTTAAAACTACAATCAGTTACACATAATTAATCAATAAGTTGTTTTGCAAAATGTGTTTCAAAACTTCGTACGTGGACAATAATATGCAAAGTATACGTGCTCAATAATTGAACAATAAATAGCGAAACATAGATAGATGACAGTCATCAACGTACATTAGGTAATCGCGTAGATGAAGTTTGTGTATGAGACGACAAATCAGCTCATCGGCCGGAAATACCGAGGCGATCTGCTGCAGTAACTGGAAATCACGATCAATTAACTCAACACGAATATGCGAATTGAACAGGCTTGATAGCTAAAAAAGCGGTAAATTATTACCATCGCAAAAAATTGATTAAAAAGTTCAAACAATACTTCGTTGTGTATGTCTGTGGAATAAACTGTTAGTGTTGTCACAAAAGGAAGCAACATAATTAATGATTAACGCCTTGATCAGTTAACAGTAACTTGTACTGAAATCCATCTTCTTAACAGTCGGATTTCAAGAAAGGCATGTCTCCTTACGAGATGTGCTTATTCAAAGTGAATTTGAGTAATCGACTTACAATGCGCTCATCATTAATTTCATTGGCGATAGAATGCTTTGTTAGAATATCTTTTGTAGAGTTGATGCTCAGTATTGGAAATCAGTTGATGTTATTTTAAAGGGAAATACGTCTCTTGTATTCTTTCACTCAATTGTTTTATCTGTATTCTTCTAGTTTTTGTTCAAGACAATACATCGTGGGTAAATATTGAACCTACAATTTTCGTTCTTTAATCAAATGCAGTTCCACTGCGATTCTACAATCGGATCAAAGCACTGTTTACTACAACAACCATTACTAACTAGTTCTTACTTAAATCAGACTAGTGCGATTGAGATAAACAAGAATGTTGGTTGCACAATTTATATGCATTCCATATACAAAATTTTCGCAGCTTTATTTGAAAAATAATTGCTAATTCTGTGCGCCGCTCCACTTTCTTGACTGCCAATAATGGAAAGATAACCAATCAATGTGTAATAGGATATTTGTGCGGCGGACTGTGCAAAATTCTATCATCGCATTTGGTCACTCGCCACATTTTATAGCCAAGTATCAAGCGAATGGTATAATAAAAACCGTTGTGAAATTTTGTATTGTTGATAAGAAACCGGTATATATTCACTTACCGTACAAAGTTGAAGAGACAATGAAGCGCAAAAGAGATCGAATTCGTTTCACTATGGCGTTTACATATTTTGCATTTGATTTAGTTTTAATAACATCAACCACAAACTTTCTCTACCGAAGGTGACAGACAAAATTCCACTGGAACCTGCATCTAACGTTATCTATAATAGGCAATGTTTCTATGGACACTCGTATGTCGGCAGATGAAATACAAGAACAAATTATTGCTTGAGGAAGCAAATACCAACTTGTTTGATGCAAAATAAAATTAGGGTTGCGCGTACGTCTATTAATAAACATATTTTGTCCTGCGTAAACTACGGCATCCCACCAGTTTCTTGTGTTAGTATGCTTCTGTATTTAGAACCGATTTCAATAAATCGACGTTATTCAGAAATAGGCAAGCATCGTGCACTGATATTACCATGGGTCTTAGAAAGCCATTGCAAAACCGTGCTTAGTTACATTTATTTCTACGTTTGTGAACATTTTGGACTGATATATATATCTTTTATACTTCTTATTTGGACTGTTTCTTCTACTTAAGGAAAATTTATATTTTTTGCTTGGTCCTTTATTTAATCAGTTGATAAGATGGAATGAAACTACAATTGTTTAATTGTGTTTTAAAATAAGCCATATTGGACAATTAGTGTTTTGTGTATTGGAAGAACTTTCCTCGAAGCATTTTCGTTAAATGTAATAAAATATAGAAATCATGTGTTCTTTACTGCAGAGAACTTATATGTTTGCAATTTTGTATCAGGTATTGCATGTGTAGTAACAAATTAGTCCAAATAGGACAAGAAGGATATACAATAGTCAACATGGACAAACGGTAATATCTTATTTAACAATGCGTTTTTTGCTTACTTGTGAATCATCAATAGGAGGCGCGACTACTCCCTTTACTTACTATATATTGGGTCAAAAATGTGGGACAGTTGGACGGTATCATATCCTATACTAAATTGGTTTCACTCCATCTTGTCAACTGATTTACTAGAGAAATAGGTCTATAACTAAACAAACATTGGTTGCGTGGGAGGTGATAGCAATTACTTTAATCAAGGATGCGATCTTGATATAAGCACCCGATCCATTAATTACTCGCATATATCAGCATAAACTACGAATTGTATAATGTAGAATGGAAATTCATCCAGTAGACCGGTTTCGTCCTTATTTGGAGTTCAAGCGAAAAGAAAATATCTTTTTTAACTATGTTTTGTATACCTGCTTTAAAGTAAATTTGTGCATCAATACACGACTTATTTCTGAATACAAATTACTAATATTTCCTTTTTACAGTAAATCAGTTGACAAGATGTAATGAAGGCGCTAATGCGCAATAGATAATGCGTTTTAAGCTGCATGCAGGAGACTTGAAAACTAAATATCCTAAAGTGTTACAGTTAAATACTGTTTGTTGTGAAGAACTAATATATATGCAAGTATGTATTAGGTGTTGCGAACCTAGTAACAAATTAGTTCAGTTGTGACCAGATGGATAAACCAAAAGCAGCATGAACAGAAAGTATAATCTCATGCACATTCGTTTCGTGCTTACTGGCGACTCATCAGTAGGAGCCGGTATTACACCCTTTAACCACTATATATTTGGTCAAAGAATGTGGAATACAATTTCCTACACTGTTTAGGAGATTGTACCGTCCTATTATTCCACATTCTTTGACCAATTTAAAACGATAACACGATTTCCGTGCGCATTGTGTATGGTATATAGCTTGTACAAACCTGTCGTAATTTGCGCAATCTCTGAATAATCGACCAGCATTTAGCAGACACGTGTAAGATTTAAAATTTATCACAAAGATAGTGAACGTGCCAGATAAGCTAACTTACAGAATTTTGCACCGCATTTCCATTTCGTACCCACAAATTGGCTGAGGCTTGAGCGCAAAACGTGAATACTTGTAGCGGGCGCTCGAGAAGTAAGTTGACGTAATGCTTTAAACGTGTGAATTTAAAAATAATAAATAGATGAAAAGTTTTCAAATATGAATGAAGACATTCGTTATGCAAGAAACTGCTCAAAGGGAATTCCTGCCATCACAATGCAAATATTACACGTCAGTTGATGCACATCATTCATTTGCTTCATAACTTTAAAAGTGGTTTAAACACCGCTTTCTTAGAAGGATCTCATTTGGAGCAATTTAAGTAAAACAATTTATTGGTGACCAGAAGGATAAACCCAAGGCAGCATGAATGAAAAGTATAATCTCATGCACATTCGTTTCGTGCTTACTGGCGACTCATCAGTAGGAGCCGGTATTACGACCTTTAACCACTAAATATTTTGGTCAAGAATGTGGGATAATAGGACGGTACAATCTCCTAGACGAATGATTAAACCTGCAGTAGTGAAGCTATCATATAAAGTCACGGCAATGCGACTTCAATGCTAACTCACTATATATTATATAAATACCGAGTCTGTAAAGGGCAACACTATGGCTATTGAGTCAATACCCGACATCAACATTATAGTACCGAAAAGGTACGTGGTACTAACACTAAGGTTGCCGAGTCCATACATGGTACCAACACGTTGGATTTCAATGTATGCTATAGTTCACTATTATTGAGAATTAAAACAATTTCTGAACACCTGTTATTCCAGTAAAAAAGATTAACAATAATTAAAATGTCGTGGTTTCGGCACGTAAATTCTTACACAACTTGGTACATTTAAACATAACTTGATTAGAAAACGTTTATTTAACGAAGATAAACACCAGAATTATGCCAAATCTCATTCTGACAGAAATATTTGGCATTAAATTTATAAAAGCAAAGGAGTATTAAGCGTGATTACTTGATCATATAAAGGAATAAGCCAAATGTAAACACATACGCAGGAAATCAGATCCAAGCGCACAAGCATAATTAATGAATCTAAATAAATTTTGCGTCAGAATTTCATTCGCATATTTAACTGTTGGAAGATGTTGCACCTGGAAGCTTGCAAAATGAAAGGCACGTTTTCGTTTCTTGTATTTTTTGAGAAAGTAAGCAGTTTTCGACGCAAAAAATGACCAGTACCGTACATTGCACACCGGACGATAAAAGAGGTATTGCGATGCTAGTACCACGGGAACCCGGATCCTGAAGACAAATTATATTTCCTAAATACTGTTTGTTGCGGAGAAATTATATATATGCAAGTATGTATTAGGTGTTGCGCACCTAGTAACAAAAAAATATATTTGGCCGAGCGGGCCATGCGATTTACAGTATCATCAGCTACTGGATTCGCTCTAACAACAATAATTTATGAAGAGCATATTAGACTGGCAGGTAAACCCATAACTCCAGGATCCTATGAGCGATGTACCATAGCGGATATTCAAGAGCGTCTAAAACAATTAACTAAATATTTAGGCGCCACACAGCGACAAGCCAATTCAAGACGACCTACACGCACTCGCCTAAGGGTCGGCGATTGTGTCATGGTCGCGAAGGTCGTGCCAATGATACTGCAGGCTTTCAATGATTGGCCGTATCATATGGAAAGGGTGGACGCAGAGCACAATGCAGATTTCGTTAACATACCCGATGGATCACGAGCTGTCGCACTTGATCGTTTAAGCAGGGTGACAAGGCCGAGGAGGAGGAAGTTGTAGTAATAGCCACCTTTGAGACCGAGAACGCACAAAGTGTTCTATCAAGGGCTGACACGTATTATGATGAAGCGGTCAGCAAAATAATGAAAGAAATCTTCGAGCCGTAGTAGTGAACATAAAATAATAAATATTTGTATATTCTGTTTTACTAAATCGATGCACTCTATAAGAGCAGAACCCTATATATAATTAATTAAAATTAAAGCATTTGTGTAAAGATAACAAATGGCTCCTGATGGATTGGAAAGCTTAATAAGAGGATTGATTGCACAAATTAACACCTTGACTGCGGGGATAAGGATCATAAGTCTCGTCTGGATGACACGCTAATAATAAATTTGGAGGGAATACGCCGATATAGATGAAGACAACAGGTATAAAACAAAAGTTGAACATCATCAAAAGCAGAATTTAACCAGCATGATATAGTGACGTTTCACCGCTGCATAGCCAATAATTTGTAGTTATGCACGGATTATGAATGATTAATGGGCTTAGGTAACACAGGATATGTTCATTTTACAGAACGGAACTGAAGTGTTCATCTTGGTTCTAGGTTCGCAACTGCATGACAACATAGAAACGGACTCCGCGGTAATATCGCTACAGATTTCCTTCTTTGTGTACTTCTTTTTCCTGAAAAAAGATTCAGACAATATGAAACGAAATATTAGAAGAGGGTTTCGGCTACATCATGTGAACAGCAGATCCACGGCTTCAAAAAACGTGTTTTCATATTATTTTAATTATAAATGAAGATCGCAAAGCTTTAGTGAGTCTGACGACAATCTTTGCTATACAGCAAAACCTATAATAAAAATGGAGGTAGTATGTTTTCAAACCTTTTGAAGTTTAAACAATATAATAAAGAAAAACGTGCAATCAAATGTTGAATATAGATAGAGAGACATATAACACAGCAATATATTAGCGTTAAAAACGAATGCTTTAATGTCGAATAAAAATGAAGATCATAATTATGTGTGGGCTGTAAATGAACACTAGAACGAATATTCCTGGTGCGAAATTGAATACCAACTCATCTAAATCGAAAAGGTCTGTGCTATAAAATAGTTTTCAAAATTACCCAAGAATAACAATACAATTTCACTCAAGGTTATTTTCATGGTTAAGAACACCAAAATTCAAAAGCTAACGCTTCACTACTGCATAACTATATAAAATATTAATAGAACACTGAGTCGAACATTCCTGGCGGTAATAGATGATTTAGATTTAATGTTCCTCTTCTCGGATGAGCTGACAAGCACCAAGGACCAGAAGCATATGATGTTTTACGACAATGGCCAATTTCCGATGATAATCGGAACTAATACTCAATATCTGGCACGCTTGCTAACGTGACACCACTATTCATGTAACTGTGCAGTAAGAACTAATTAGATGCTTTTATGAGGCAAGATATATGAATCTCAATGATATCGACAAGGTTCATGATTCCATAACCAATTCAAGTATTTAGAGATTCAATGTTAATAAAGCAACGGGCCAGACATAGGAATTTAATAGAGAATACACTAAACAAAGTTGTTAAAATTGGAATAACACTGTAATGATCAACTTTACAGAACGATAACCGTTAAGATTAATCAATCTGCCTTCTGAACAGAGCGTATGACACCATGGAGCCTCATATTCACATACCTTATTTGAAAGTCCCAATTCGCGGCGTCTATCCATACGTAGTTCTAGCCCATGACCAATTAAAGAGGCCATGGTTCGGGGTAACGGCTGTGCAAGACTGAAACGCAAAACTGACAAATCATAGGCAAACACTTCGGTCGAGATTCCCAATGCTGAAAAAGAAAGCAAGCGCATTGCTCCTTGTGCAACTGGAGTAAAATGAAGCTTTTTGGATGAAGGATTTCCGACATGTGGCAAACTCAGTAATGATGCTTTGTCGTCTTTTTGGTTGAGTGTGTCTGTAATAAATGCATCAGATGAGCCTTGGTTCTCCTGGCTTGAAGTAGACGAACCAATCGACATCCTTGGCGAAGAAAAAGGTCTTGACGCGGATCTAGACGTACACTTATTGCTGATAGGTCCAGTTGAAACCATAGGCAAAGCAAACCGCAGCACCGAATTTTCAGCAGCAATGGAGCCGGCCATGGGTGGAATCCGGAAGCGACGATCCATTAAACCGACACGCCAAACAAACATCTATATAACGAATGAACACGTTTAAAAAAATTGACACTTAAATTATATTTAAATCCTCTTATCCTTAGTTGCATCTCGTGTGTAGGCTTTCTAGCACTAAAGGGTCGCATACAGTAAGAAAAATAATAAATAAAACAAAAACCAAGGAAAATATTTACCATATTCCAGGCACGTAACAACATTCTATTTACTGCTCATAAAAATAGCCTACAATATTTAGATAGAGTGAACTAGATAATTTTGAAGTTTTTAAAACTTCGGCACATATTACATAAAGTGAGTATGTTTTGATGTTGACTTTTGAGTAGACTTTTAGATTTAAGTTATAGGCATACTTATAAGTCATTACGAGTATATTGAGAGTTAATGAGGCAGTACCGGCTCTTATTAATGCACCGATAATGAGCATGAACTGCATGCCTTCATGAGATTACACAGTTAGTTGATGCTGAATTTGTCCTACATGAACCAACTTGTCACTGGACAAGCTAAGTCTAGTGCATAATCGAGAACACGATTTAGGTATAAACTGAAAATTACGCGAAAACGAATGCTTCGCAGTTATATCAAGCGACGCGCGAGGTGCAAAAATGCTAAGATTTTAAAAACTGTAGAAAATAAAAAGAGACGAGCACGCGCGATAAGTAATTGTGACTGATACGACAATTCCACGGCAAGGTTGGGTTTTCGTACGCGCCAATAGGAGCAAAATTTATTGTCTTATATACAGTATTCACTTTCAAAATCCAATGGCGACGCAGAACAAGCTAGGTACAATGTGTTAAAGAGTGACCAAGAGCAAGCAACAATCTGCTGTGTTATGTGAAAATTTGCGTGGAATATTCAACGTTATTCAAACCACCTGACAGCATGGAGATACCCCGTCTGACAGTGCAAAGAAAGTAGTTATGGCTGGATCTAAAAGACGGTTATTAACCACTGCGGCTCTACGGAACTCAATGAAAGCTGTCGGTAGCCACAGCCTCCACACAGAAATGTTTTAGAATTATGTATTATGTGTTGCGCAACTAGTAACAAATTAGTTCAGTTATGACCAGAAGGATAAACCAAAGACAGCATGAACGAAAAGTAAAATCTCGTGCAAATTCGCTCCGTGCTTACTAGCGACTCATCCATAGGAGCCGGTATTACGCTCCTTACCCACACTATGTACTTTGGTGAGGAATGTGGGAAAATAGGATGGGACTCACCCACATTCCTCACTCAAATACATAATGGGTAAAGAGAGTAATACCGGCTCCTACCGATGAGTCGCCAGTAAGCACGAAACAAATGTGCATGAGATTGTACTTTCCGTTCATGCTGTCTTTGGTTTATCCTTCTGGTCATAATTGAACTAATTTGTTACTAGGTGCGCAACACATAATACATAATTGCATATATATATTAGTTCTCCGCCACAAGCAGTATCTAACTGCTTTATAAATCGTTATTCGTTTTAAGGCATTCTTGGACTACGGAATGAATGAGGATGGAACGTTGCGAGCAACCGCGGCATTACAACAGTTAAGTGCAGTCAAGAAACCTGATCTGTACTCCATGCTTGTGTTAAAAGATAGTATTTTACATGCAGTGCTTGATTACAAGCAAGGATTTTTATAAATGGGTATGTGACCGATAGATAAATGGAAACTGAGTATTCAGATACCACAAAGAAATTACCAGTTCGCACGCGTGTAAATTGGTCTAATGAACGCTCTAGTATTATTTTATCGTATGATAAACGATGTTGTGACAGACTAGCAAAGAATACGTAGGCGATGTTATTGTTTATGCAAACAACATAGCATAAGAAGCGCGCGCACACTCACTACTGTGCAAGGCATTGCAATGGCATTTGCAGTCTAACCGTGATGAGAAATAAATCGGCGGACGAGTACAGTATCTCGGTCACGTAGTTTTCACGGGCGGGAAGAGCTGTTGGCCAAAAATCGTTTTCATAGTTCCAGTGTCGTTGCACTGGACAGTAGAGACATGGCATGCATTCGATCAATGTAATCGATAGCTGGTGGAAACAAGGGTCATGATATGTGTCTCACGGGTCAGATATCAATTGGTACAAATTCGTATGCTTTTGCATTGGTGCAGTGATGCAGGCTGATAGTAGACCGGTAAAATACGTCAATCGCACATTACCCAAAGCAGAATGCATTTATACCGTTAACGAAATGGAGTTGTAGGTAGTTCATTGGGTATGGTAAAGCTTTAAAACGCCATTGGAGGTCCGGAACATTGCTGCAATGGCAGTCACAGCGCAATAATAAGCCTCGTGTGCATCGAGAAGTCGAGTAACTGCCTACGAATAAGCTGAAAATATATCACAATTGGGGTGACGATAATACCACGGTGGATGCATTTTAAGCAAAACAGCTCAAAAGCTGTTCTTTGTTGTAACAAGTTTTAGAGCAATTTCTGTGCAGTGAGATCGCTACGCAGTTTCAGGTGCTTTCCTAGGTGAAGTGCTTAATCATGCACAAAGGTGGTGAGGTGATGCAGTGGTATGTGCCAAAGGGGTTGTGGACGGAATTAATCCAATTTTGGAACGAAGAATTTGGCAACACTAGTGTCAGTAAGCTATCATAAATGTTATAGAGCCGGATTTTGTATATCAGCACGAAAAGTAGTAATAAGAATATTGCTAGAAATAAGCCATCTGCCAAAAATGTAAGCCGAAACGACGCACAAAATTTGCACCAGTGGCATTCAATGCTACGCAGATGAATCAATTTCTACTTGTTGATTGAGTAGGGCTATTAACGGTGGCTTGTGGTGTTAGTTATATATTCTAATGGTTAAAAAAATTACATGCTTAGTAGAAATTGCGGCTATTCAGCATTGAGACGTTTCGACTGATTCACTACCTTGAGGAGCAATACATATGTCGCTTCGATTCATTTAGAAAATTGTCACGGGTCAAGACTCACAATTCGAATCAGCAGAGTTCAAACAATGGTGTCACATTATGGCGATCATCATCATCATGTCGTCATCATGTCCAGCCATACAAAAGTCAAAAGTGACTAATGCTTCACTGCCATATAACAATAAGGAGTGAAAAAAGTATAAGTGAATTTAGACAAATTGTTAGTGAGATTTACGGGAAAGAGAGGCAGAGAGAGAGAAAGAATACCTTACTACTATGAGAAAATTTATCAGGATAACTCACAGAAATGAGGCAAATAAATCTCTCCACAACACCATTATTGCCAAGTTAGCATTCAGGCAAGGCGACATCAGCAATACAGCTATTTCGCGGATTTCATTGTATCACGTCATAAACAAACCAAACCTCGCAGCTAACTTTGCCCTACCAAGAAAAGAAAGTTACGAAGATGATTCTACTAGACATCTGCAACAAGATCGCCACTGAGCTCGATTCGATGCCATATCGCTAAGTTTCCAACCAAGAACTAAGATGCGCACGAGGACCCCATCCTGCCATGTCAAAATCTGCCCACCTTTTTTCTTACGCCAATTTGGTGCTGGATGAGAGAACAGAGCTCTACTGAGCAATCGAAATGAGGGCATACGCAAAACGTGACCGAGCCAGCGAAGTTGACTGAGCCTTATTTGTTTTTCTAACGACGAGCTCTTATTGTCAGATCCAAAAATACGTCTATGGCGATGGACCATGAGCGTTCAGCTGTATATTATCTACAAATCAATGTTGAGCGAGCGATGGGGTTTTAAATGTCCACTGCAAAATGACTTGCATTGACATTTTTATGACGAATTTAGAGGTTCGCCTTATTGGCGAGCCTGTTCATAACAAAACATTTTAAATATCAGCCGCCGGATGTCATGGAGCGTGCCATGGAAATGGTAGATGATGTGATATCGCATAAATTACATGCTGATCGTAAGCATTCTACCGAATTTGATTGAGGCTAGCTGGCAGGGACAATATCAAAAGTTAAGCCGGCCGCATTGCAAGCCGGTAACAGAGATGCATACACGACGAAAAAAGTGGACACAAAGCGGAATATTCTTAATCCAACTAATTGTCGCGTAAGAAAGATAAGGTAGTGCATGATTCATCATCAGAAGTGCAGATATCAGAAACTCAAAGACGGCCTAAAGCAGCATGAGAAGCGGCAGATTCTCAAATAAAATTAGAAAGTAATGTAAATAAGTCTCAACGTCCCGTAAATAAGAGCAATAATAAGAAGCACGCTGGACAAATAGGAAATAAATTATTAAGAAATATATGTATTTTCTAATTAACTAATATGATGCGGTTAGATGAGGTAAAAGTTATAATTAATAATATATTATATAATGGAAAATCTTTATTAAATAAATATATCATTAATAAATTAATTATATTTGTACATGCATACTTAATAAATCAATAATAATCACGACTATAGAAGTGGTTACACGTAGAAAATCACAGCTTTTTTTGTAATAGTGGTTAATTAAAACTATTCGCCTGAAATGGAATGAGGTAACCAATGAGATTAGTCGACTTAGAATTGTATAATATTGATTTAAACGAGCGCTTTTCATGTAATTAACATTTTGTGTTTCTACAAATAAGGAAATTCATCTTTTAAACGTGTCCGCGGCAAATTCTGGACAATACGTAATGAGTTCCCAATAAGGACGAAACCAGTCTATTGAATGAGGCGGCTTTTTTACCTAATATAATGCTGACAAATGTTTAGACATAATGGGACGGGTGTTTATATCATGATCGCAACCTTTGACTTACATTATATGTCTTACAGATTATTACTTGTTGCATCACAACAGGAGTGAAATTGGAGAAAATCGTGCAGAGACGCATCAATAGGTGAAGAGATAATACACCTGAGTTTGCATTTGAGTAGTACTGCCTATGAGAAAATTTACTTGAGAAAAAACGGAGCCCGAATTTCCTTGCTTACTGATGGGGACAACACATCGAGTAAACTTAAATTACGCAAAATTAGTTTTTGTTACTACGCTTCTTCCCATTACCAGTTATCGAGCGATAAAAGTTGAGCAGCCTTTTCTGCAATTTTTCTCGAAAAAAACTCTACGAAACATTTTGGTAAGCTGACGCCGGTCTTTCCCGTAAGACCATGGTAGGCAGTCATGCGTTCTTTCACAAACAAAATTGCTAAGAGTAAAGGCTACCTAATTCAGCCGCCCATCAAGCTACCTAAGTTAATAGTTCACTAAAGTAAGATAAACAATACAAGTACGTACACGTCGTGATTGTGCGAGCACACGACGAAACAGAATTTTGTCAGAACTGGCGACTTGATTTGACAAGCCAAGTGTGGTGCAAAAGCGTAAAATCATGTAGAATCCAGTTTGCCACTCCAGATCGCGTTCCACGTGAGTCGATATTTCGCGTTGCATGCTGTTGATGTCCTGAAAAAACACAACAACAAAAATTTGCTATACCACTCAATTATTTGTGTTTATTTTTAGAATGAAGTGCAAAATTAGCTGACTTGTGCCAGATAGCGTCACGACAGACAACTCATTTTGATTAAAGTATAATTATGCCTGTTAAAAGGAATAACGACCGAGATTTTCGAACTGCGCATTTAAACTACTATGCGTTTTTTTTGTTTCGATATCAAGAACTGTTACTGCATTACAAGTAACTGCTACTCTACAACACACGAAGCCGGCAGATTGACAAATGAAACTCGAGTATGATAAAAATACACGGCTGCTCATCAGCTAAAATTACTTATTATTGCTGATCTACATCAAACGAAGCCGTCAGATTGATGAATGAATCTCGAGTGTGACAAAAAGACATGGCTGCTTTCAGTTAATTTATTTGCAATTGCTACTCTACAGCAAACAAAGCCGGCAGACTGACGAATGAAACTCGAGTATGATAAAAAGACACGGCTCATCATCAGTTAAAATTATTTGTAACTGCTACTACTCTACAACAAACCAAGCTGGCAGATTGACGAATGAAATTAGCTCATCAGCTAAAATTAATTATTATAAATAGCGAATTTTAATTTTAAATTAAGAAAAAAATTATCAAGAGATTGTGGCAGTTTAGCTATAGCAAGTACAACTTATCATTATTAATAAGTGATAAATTAAAAAAACGTTATTATAGTATAAATTTAAAATTTACATAAATAGAACAATGTTTATTTATTTAAAGGAAGGTTGCAATTCGATAAAATTGGCTTTCATTAGACAATAATAAATTTTGCTGAGATGCATTTTATTGAAGGCCTATTCGAGCAGAGACTGCTCTTTTTACATTTATTAAAACCTTTTATGAATACAATTTTTTCACTGAGTCGTTTGTCTCCTGAAACCTTACCCGAAGGTTCACGAGTACGTATTCTACAGAATTTGACGCATTTAAGTGAAAAAACAGTCGATTGCCACACACAACGAAATGGACGCACCGAAGAAGAAATTTTGAAAATAAATGACGGATAACAAGAAGCTCACATGACATCTTTCTTTTGATAATCAACAACAAAAGCGAAAAAATAGTTTCGATTAATTATAATCTCGAGCAGATTTTGCTGTCATGAAGTCTAAGAATAGTATATCCGGTGGCTTTTGGAATGGTAAGACTCTTGGCCCAACAACAGGGCCATCAAATCGTTTGACCTTAGAATACCAAACTTATTTTGAATCCTTCATAGCGTAGCTTATCCCGGCCTAGTTAAAGTGAAAAGGTGATTCTTTATCTACTCCAAGCGATTTGGCCAGGTAAAGGGTTACTATTACTTTTTCCTGCGTTGCAGCGCAAGTTTAATTTAACTGGAGAGATAAGAGCTCTTCTTTTGCATGGGCTGGATAACGAATGCAAAACCTGGTTCTGCGAATAGTTAAGGCATACACACTAACTTTCAGAAATTCAGCTGAATACAATAATGATTTCATTGAATAGTTATCAGATTTTCCCTCCGAACATAAAGGGTATTCGGATATCCTATTTACCTTTGATGATATCAACGTCACAGTAGGTCTAGAATGTGAGAAATAAGCCGTATGGCGAAGGGCCCCGGCTTAAAACTGAATGTGACAATGCTATTATTCTCAAGAACCTTATTATTGGTCTTAACCAAGTCGTAGTGAATTCAATTTTCAAACGCCATAATCAACATCTTTGTACAAGACGTAATTAAGTAAGAACTGTAGATGGGAAGATAATTTATCAGCGTACTTAGACCCATCATGTCATGGTAAGCAAACGATGACTGTCCACTGTCCAGGATGCGAAAGCGTAACAGGGGCTCTACTGGTTCAATCGATAGATCCGACAAAATCCTTCTGAAGCGAATAACCCAACTAAAATGAGTGGATGAGCGCTGTTTCGGTAACCATCCACAAAAAGATGCCAACACTCTTGCCAACGATTTTGCTGCTAGTTGTTCTGTGTTGCATGCTAGGTAGACACTGCCATTATCATTTAAACAATTCGTGAAGAGAGGGAAGGTAACAATGCCAACCCAAATCGAGATACTCCATAGAGTTTGATGTGCGAACTAAATTCGTATAGCTCAAAACAGTCTCGAGTTGTGCCACTAGAATCAACAACCCACTATCGTTGCTGTTTAGACTAGTCAGCTGCTTCGATTCTGTCGCACAAGACGATAAGGCGAGATTTGCATAATGATGGAATTTGGATCATAAATTTTATAATACTTGCAGCTTGTTTCAACGACTCATCGGTCAGTAATCGCAAAAGTAAGAATTTTCTAAGCCTCATGCGATTGGCATAGGTGATCGACGAGGAGGTATCATTGTTTCCAACTGTTTAGATAGTAAGTATGTATTAGGTGTTGCGAACCTAGTAACAAATTAGTTCAGTTGTGACCAGAAGGATAAACCAAAGGCAGCATGAACGGATAGTATAATCTCATGCGCATTCGTTTCGTGCTTACTGGCGACTCATCAGTAGGAGCCGGTATTACGCCCTTTAACCACTATATATTTGGTCGAAGAATGTGGAATAATGGGACGGTTCAATCTCCTAGACGAATGTGTAAACCTGCAATAGTGAAGCTAACATAATCTAAAGTCTAGCGACAATGCGACTTCAACGCTAGCCCACACTATATAATATATATACCGAGTCTGTAAAGGATACTAACACTATAGCTATTGTGTTAGTAACTGATACCAACTTTCTTGAACTCGAAGAGGTACCGGATACTAACACTATGGTTTCCGAGTCAGTACATGATACCAACCTGATGGATATCAATTTATGCTAAAGTTCACCGAATTTAGAATTACAACAATTTCTGAACACCTGTTACTCCAGTAAATCCATAAACTCTGGCCTTGATCGCAACACCTAATACATACTTGCATATATATTAGGTCTTCGCAACAAACAGTATTTAACTGTTTAGATAGTATTTGCTGAGGTCACCACAACTTTAGCATAAGTGGAGATCAAGTGGTGGCTATCCTACTGAGTTCGAAAACACTGTTCATTCTATTCTGGAAGGAGAAAAGGTAGAGGAGCTCAAAGTAACTATTAATTACGTTCAATAAATGACTATTCATTACGTACTGAAACTAAACGCCTCTAATACTGGCGTTATAGCCAAATTTCGTTCGGAGTCCACGATCACATGGAAGAGAATTCATCTACAACACGATTCGGAGTATGCCAAAATTCCCAGACGCATAAGCAGTGTTGCAGCTGCCCTTGGCAAAGTATGTAAAACCCATAGAATAGCCTTTCTATTTTATTAAACAATAACTCCCTGGTCTTGAAGAAAAGTACACTACCGGTCTTCATTCAATCTGCATAGACCTGGGAGTTGAATAAATATAATTGTCAGAGCCTAGACGGCCTTTTAAATCGATGTATTTGCTCTATACGATTTACTTCGTTGCAGGTTGAGTGTCATGAGGCATTAATCAATAACAAAATGTACAACCTGAATAGTCATTCTCGTTGTAAGGTGCTGATTGTGTAGAATTGAGCATTTCATGGGAAGGTCGTACTACAGAGGTAACCCCGGTAGATGGCTTAAATGACCTCAATACCTTTGCCAGATATTATTAATATTCACGATACAGGTCAATTGAGCACGCCGCACAATAATAGCATCAACGGAGAGACAGTTAAATGAACGAGTCTAGTGACAAAAAAGGTCCACTCGAGAGATTCAGCAAATTCGCCTTCGTGTCACAGGTTTTTCTGGAACCTACTGTGTAATTATTTATGTACGTGAAGAATGTATAGCCAGCTGTAGTTTAGTGAATTTTTAGTACTATTAACTCGACCTTAATCCAATACTATGTTTGTGGAAGTAGAACCGTACATAAGCACCTTTGAAAAATGATAACTGAACGAAAGGATTTAAGACAATTTACTAAGGCTGCTAGAAACGTCAATTCAAAGGGATAAAAAAATTTGTTGGCAACCGTCGGTATTTTAAGAGTTGAATGATTTCAATGGCAGGATTGGGACAACTATGTCTCATCAAAGGGACAAATTAAAGACAAAATGATACTACAAATAGCATAAACGAATATCTTCATAAACAACAGGAACCATTTAATATAAGAAAACTTGGTTATATAATAAAGTATAAATATGACACAATAAGGCAAAGGAATAAGAAATAGCACAAGCATAAAGCTTCATTTAAATTCCCTTCCTGGCTGGTAGAACGAAAGCTTTTTACATGTTTATGAAAGAGAATTTTAAATATACATAAAAAAATAATCATTATATTTCAGGGCGTAGCACCGATAACACACCTGTATATTAGCCAGGAAGTCTAAAAGAATTCGGTAGTAGGCAACAAAATTCTTCCTGAGTGACGGATTCCACCATGTGTTCTCAGAGACATCGTCGGAACATGGTGCCGATATTTGTGCGTATTGACGGTGAACATTAAGTAGACCCGACAATACATAACTGACGCTGGAGCGTGAATGGATTAGTCGCTCGAACGGCTGGAAAACACCATTGTTTATGTGACGCCAGCGCAAAACTTTCGGCTCAATGAGCCGCATTCGCAAGCAGGTCTTCTCGATAATGGCTTCACGCTTTCTTCGCTTCCGTTGGATAATCGTCAACTCTGATGGAACTTCTTGGTGTTTTTTTGAAGCAAATTTTGTTTCTGTAGGCTTTTCTGAAGATTTTTTGTGGACAGAGACTGTGTTTGCGCGCATATCCATCGCAGTACGAAGAAAGTCTTCACCGGCTGGACGCCATTTGCTTGGTGCTAGCGATGTACGGACTGATGAAGGACGCACTGATGCACCTAAAATAGGAATAACATGTAATAAGCAGCGACAAAAAGCAGTTACCAGGTAAGGCATAAGGTAGCGATACGAAAATATGTGCATGCTAACATTATTGGGATTTGTTATTTAAATCAATTTTCTGGACATGAATAGCACATCAGCTCTATTTTGTAACCAGTCAGTGCGTGTTATTGGGAGTATTTTTACCATGTTGTACAACTTCTGATTATCTTAGAAATCCAAACGTCATTTTAATCAACATTGGTATTCATTTTCATATTTTGGCGAACGAAGCCAGTACTAGAATCATCTTGTATGGAAACAGTTTCATGTTGCATTTAAGAAAATGCTAAAATGATTTTAATGAATAGTTGTATTTTTACTAAGCAATTATAATTAAATAATGTCCAGTAATTAAGAAAACACCTGAAAAATGTAGAAATTAGGAACTATTAAAGAAATTTTCGAACTGACGATCAACATATCATAGCCAGGCATACCCACAGCGATGCCTTCACTTTTCCGATGCGTCAGTATTTTCCCAGCAATGACGAACTAGCTTCAAGGGAAATAAGGTGAAATACAAGTAAATAGCACTGATACTTCGTTGTGGCATAACTATGGATAATATCACCAGTTATGTTAGATAGAAAATACTGTCTCCCACATCTAGTGCGGAGTAGAGAGACAGTCGGCTGGCGAGGCTACCTTCTTAGCATCAGTAGACTCCCTGCTGTATGTTTTGGTCTTCACCAGTTTAGTAGAAAATCCTTTATTTCTTAGATCAATGGATCGAGATTCTATTGGATATCGATAAGCCAGAGTCTAATCTATAGTTATATAACTTATGAATGCTAAACCCGGAAAATAATTTTGACAGTAAGCAAATAATGGGAAAATCCTACACAAGAGCTTTAAAAAGTCAGACACAGCAGTAAATCCATATTCAAGAACAGATTTCATTGCCACAGTTATATCCATAGTAGTGTAAGAGCTGTAAAAGAATATAAATTCGCCCATTCAAACCGAAGAACTGCTACTGCTCGCACATCAATTATTACTACAACTGTTTTAAATTAACGTTGTGATCTTGATATAAACACTTATTCCATTATATAGCCCTTTTAGTTATAAACTAGGCATCGAATAATGTAAAAGAGGAAATTCATCCAGTAGACTGATTCGTTCTTATTGGGAACTCTTCATGTACTGTTCAGAATTTTGTGCGAACAGGGCTCGACAGAGTACAATAAGGACGAAAACAGACTTCTGTATGAATTTCCTTTTCTACATTATACAATACTGTTAGAACTACACAGCACTAGGTCACAATTAGATAATGATGCCAAACTGCCGCACAGACATGAAACTTATAATTACGCGAGGGCTGGAAAGGAACGATATGTCGTCCACAAATTGTGCAGGATTTCGTCTGCCTGACATGAGAAAGTGTGAAAGCATTCTACCGCCATCCGTATAGCCGAGTGCCGCAAGCACACTGCCTACCAAAATAACGAGAATTTCTAGTAGTTCGACGTGGTACGACGGTGTCAACCATGTCTCGATGGCCGATCGTACATGGGCTAACGGGGCTATGCCGGTGGTGTCACCAGGGCGTGGTGGATTTCCGACCGGCAATCGGATCTCCTATAAAATACCACATGAGCCCGACGACGGCACCATGACTCGGCGTGTGTTCCCCGCCACAAAAGGGATCAACAGCCACAGGATTACATGGACTCCTGGACAGTACCCCGTACTTCCGAATGGCGAATGAGCTCTCAACAGCCACCGGCAACCATGCGACTTACTGCTGCCTTGCAGACTGCGCTTGGATGTGCAAAGGCTAGAGGTGCGTCCTCGATCAAAAAGCCGAGTGGTGAGGGGACACCACTTGTACCAAATTCCCAAGAAACTCCATGAAATGATATCTATGGAGCCTGTTTATCCTCCAAAAGGAGTCAGCCGCAGTATAAGAAATAATATTATATGAAAAAACATCTCGTAAGTGTAAAAAAGTCAAGAAGCTTATTAAAAATTGCTAACAACTTTTAAAAATTCCAAGAGATACGGAAACTAGTAGAATGCAGTGGTGAAGCTGGCGACAGTTAACGAAAGAAAAATGATCTTTTTAAAGTAGGTTGCATAGTTTGTTTATCAGAAGTTAATTTTTCATAGTTGTCTTCTATAGGAAACTGAAACACATTAGTTATTTTATTATATCTGCGAACCGCGAATACCCTTTTTTATTTTACAGATTTTCCAAGAAGGCTTCGATTCCTTTATTTCAAGAATCTTCTTCTGCCTCATTATACATCACTTATAATTGGTATTTTCCTGGCCATGTATCGGTTGAACATCGTCACGGCTTGATCGTTGTATTATAAATGAGTTATTGTGAGGCTGATGATTCCGAAAAAAGGAATTGAAAGGTAACTAAAAAAATCTGTAACACCGTATGTGAATGAATTACAAATGAGCGTCGTGCTCAAAGATGTGATATGTACTCGGTTGTTTACAGACCAGAGAAAAGAACAAGTGTGCATCAGTTTCTCCTACAAGTTGGTATGCAGGCTGAAAAGCTTAAAATCGATCTTATACTGCATCTGCCTACATATGATTGCACACAGATGATGATAAAATGAAGCATATAAAAGATGGATTGCGTTCCGCTTTGGCGTTCACGTAATTTGCAGTTAACTTAATTTTGATAGCATACACAACCAAATTTTCTCTAACCAGTGTACAAGGGAAAATTCCGCTGCAATCTGCAAATGTTACCTATAATTGGAGTTACATATATGAGCAATCAATGCAATGCAATGGAAGATTGATTTCACTCTTATAGGAACACATACCTATTCGGCAACCATAATGTTGGTACCATCTACCTATTCTGTAACCATAGTGCTGGTATAGTTTACAGGCTCAATATATATTTATGATATAAAGAAACATTGTCGAAGATATTTATATGAACTTAGCTCAACTACTGAAAGTTAACACATTCGTTTAGGAGATTGTACCGTCCAGTAGTCTCGCATTCCCAACCCAAAATATAAAGTTAGGATAAGGCGAAATACCGGTTCCTATTGATGAGTCGCCATTAAGCACGAAATGAATGTGCAAATGAGATTATACTTTCCGTTCATACAGACTTGGGTTTATTCTTCTGGCCATATTTGAACCTATTTTTACTAGGTGCGCAACACCTACTACACAATTGCATATATATATATATATATTTGGAGAAAAACAATGTACCCCAGAGTTAACGCTAAATGTTCCTTTTGCAGATTATCATCTAGCCGAGGTTTTCAAAAGGAAAGTAATTCGAATGACTAAAGCTAAGTTTCCGTCAATACACATGAGACTTTTGTTCAACACATCAAATCTTATGCCAACTAATAATAAAAGACGCATCTCTACAATATCAACACAAAAATTCATACAGAATTCAACGTACCTGCAACGCTCAGTACGGCGGAAAATCAAAAAGGAGACTCAAAACTAGAATAAATCATCATCTCCCACAAAAAATATGAAAAAATTGGTTCAGCTTCTGTACAAAACTCAACAATTTGTGAAAATTTGCTACTCACAGGTCACGTTGTCAGTAGTAATAATTTTTCAGTTCTATACAATAAAAAATCGGAAAAATGTTTCTGGCTTTGTAAGATATCGCAATTAATAAGCTTAACCCCAGGTTAAACGTGAAAGTAATTCAAAACGGAAACATAATGAACAGGCCTTCAAAAGTAACAGATGTGCCACAAAATACGACACACCCATTAATCACGAACACATTCATAATGAAAGCGATGACATAACACATGGCGTTACGACAAAAGAAGTCTACATTGTGTAAAATCAAGACAGGCATAGCTAAGAGAGGATTGGATACTGGTAGAAATTACATATATATATATATATATATATATATATATATATATATATATGTATATACTTGGGTTTCTGTTCTGGTAATACAAAGCGCACTCGTCAAATATTAATTACCATAAGAAAGTATGGAGTAAAATTTAAATCAATCACTTATTAAAGTGACTATTTGAAAATGCTGTGTTATACTTAATGACAACCAATTTCATAGTGCTATTTTAAATATCAAAAAGAAACATTTTTGTTGATGAATATCAAACTTTTATAGACATCCATTGGAAGCAACAAATAGTTTACAATAGCCATAGCTTCATTCAATAAAGCTTTTCTTACATAAATCAATGTCCATTTTCTGCACATGACCGGTTTCGTCATCTCCGGTGAGATTTTCTTTATTTTGAGCTCCAGTAGCCTCTTGAATGCCGGCAATTTTAGAGACCGACCCTTGTGTTTTGCCTGTAAAACTACATTCTTTTGAATCCCGCCATGATCCGCCGCAGCGTGTTTCTTCGGAAGGTTGCATGGATGGGTCTTCCCGGCGACCAATTTCATTTTCATCAAAGCTGCTCGAAGATGTGTGCAATTCAAACAAAAATTCGTCATCATCCGATTCATCGTAAAAACTGTCATCGCTATAACTACTGCTACTGTCATCATCACTGCTATCTCTATAGGGTCCACCGTCATCGTCGACAGACAAGTTGGTGAAGTTTTCGGCTGGATTCAACTTGTCTGCCGCACTCTTACCCATTTCCTCTTTTTTAGCAGCTGAATTTGAACCGACATTCTTCTTTGGAGCCAAACAACTCTTAGGGCATGTCTTGTAACCGGATAACCGAAGTATCTCAGCGGCATATATTCTAGCAGCTCGTGTTCCTAAATTAAAATACACGTTAAGTTTCAGAATTAATCAAAAATATCATTATAGGCTAATCTAATCTATTTGATAATATACATATATAGCTATATACATTTGTGGTCTGACGCCCTGCCGGTCAAAATTTATCGTACCGACAACGGTAGCATGGACCCCATCGGCACTATCAGGACAAAGCCACATCGTAGGTTTTCAAGTCGAAACGTTTTGTCGGTCCCCACTCAAGCAGCTCAGACATAAGATAAAACCAAATATAGCTACCACCGCCTGGGCAGCTCTGTGAATCAATGCATAGGATCTTATTCAGGAAATTGTCAGTCGAGCCCTAGGGAGTATTAATCAAAAGCAAAATTTATAAGATGATCTGTTCTATGCAATCGCTTGATGATTTGTTGCCACCGGCTCATCTAATAACGGAATGCCAATTTCGATGACCGATTAGACTTCCATCATACATGGTTACCGAAGACAGATCGGGAATGCCAATGATCCAGTGGTCAATCACTGTAATTTACGATATCGGTCACCTGACCCAGTTCACCGTTTCTTCACGAAGCAAAAATCAAATAGATCAATAGAAACAAATAAACAAATCGGATCGTCTTATCTGCCTAGTCATGCAGAACCTGCGACATCAAGGAAGCTTCCTCCTTACTTACTATATAATATACCTTGGCTTCCCTGCTGCGTTAATATGGAATTCATAATCATACAGGCAACAAATTACCGATAAGTCGGCATTTCTTAGTAGTCGGTTGAGACTGCTAGTCCAACTCCAGTGTCGAAACGCCATCGGTATAAACTAACGTATTGCTATGTTCAAAGTCGCAGTTTGCATAAGTTTATTTGTCCAAGTGGGTGTTGTGTAAATTTCTAAGCGACTTTGTTATTTTCTAAATAGATATTTTCATTTACTCTAAATTCACCAATATCTAAATTTTATTACTCCTCCTGTATAGATGTTGGTTAAAATCATTATTATTGTTGCTTTCATTTTTATTATTATTATTAATATTATCACAATTATTACTATAAATACTATATTATTATTATTATTATTATTATTATTATGAATAATATTAAAATGCTACGTTTCTTCGTATTATGTTTAAATGTCAACAAAGTGAGTTTTAAATACTGACGTATCACTACCGATGGTGAAGATGAAGTTAAAGACAAATGAATTCTTTATTCAAAAAAATATTTCTTTTGCCTCGAAATAGTTTTCTAACACCGGAAAGATCGATCGAAATAAAATCTAACGAATGTAAAGAGAAAAGCTAGTTGGTGAGTGTTAGAAAACTAATTCAACACAAAAGTAGTATTTCCAAAGAATGAGCCACTATCATCCAGCGCAACGCTATGCCAATAATAGCCAAGGTTTTGTTATGAGTTGCTTAAAAGTGTGGATAAAATAATATTGCGATTCTATTTATTTAATAACTCACAAAAATATGGTTCAAATTTGTGCTTTTATCATATATATATATCAAGAGAAGCTTTATTGACTGTATATTGCTCCATTTTTAAAAATTCTAACTATAGTTGTTTGATTATAGATCGATTCAGCAAGAAGTGTAGAAAGGACGCGAAACGTAGAAAAACGGGATCCAGAAGTACTCAGCTAAAGATTAATTCGTACAAACAGATATTTCTGGCCTAACAACTAACGGGCTCTAGTTAGTCGTGTGGCCAATGATATTTTGAACCTTATTAGTTTAAATGCGATCAAGCCACCTATCTAGTGTGTGGCCTCTTGTTCGTCATTTTCGCAAAATTAGAACGTGATACTGAATTAGTCATGTCAGGTTAAAAGCAAGAGCGTCATTTATGTGAAATTTGTTTTGCCTACTGGTGACTCAATAATAGATGTTTCGGGCAGATTTTTTAACGACATTCGGTCGCGCTCCATTAAATAAAGATTAACCCATCCATATCTCAGCTAAGAATATACGCGGTTGTGCTATTCAACGACCAAACATACCATAATTATTTTTCTCAATTACAAGGAAGTAATGAATACAGTCTATGACGGTGATGCAATGATAAGGCACTGTTAAAAGCTAATCTACACAACGTAAGGCAAAAGCACCATAAACAGAGACATAAAATAGACATATAATGACAATTTACTTACTTACGCTTATGAATAAATTGTCAATTTCAAGCCAAAATGAAAACAAAAGCCTTTATTCTTCCCTGTCACAGCTATTCTAAACAACACAGGAAAATTGCCTAAATACGTCGTTCACTGCGCCTGAAATTCATAAAGTATTCGTCAAAATTGGAGGAAAGATCGAATAAATGCCTACAAGATTTGCAATAGAATATTTAAATGGATATAAAAAAGGATAAATAACTACGCACAATCAATCACAGACCACTTAATCAAGTGCAATCAGCCATAACCGTCGGAAAAATTACTTAAGTTGCGCAAATATATATCTCGGAAATTACAATGTGTTTTAAAGGAAACAGAAAGCTATTTACATTATCTGATCACTTCAGTAAACAGTATGCTGTTACAATGCATCTGTACACGTAGTCTTACTATACGCTAGTGAAACTTGGCCTCTTAGAGTTGATAATTTGAGACGCTTACAGGCATTCGATCGTCGTTGTTTGAGAAGTATAACACATGTTGGTTATCAACAATGAATAACTAACGTAGACATCCGTAGACGTATTTTTGGATCTGCAAATAAGTGCTCTTCGTTATTAAAACAAATAAGGCTCCATCAACTTCGTTGGCTCGGTCACGTTTTGCGTATGCCCTTATTTCGATTGTCCAGTAGAGCTCTGTACTCTCAACAGCACCAGATTGGCGTAAGAAACAAGGTGGGTAGATTTTGACATGACAGAAACAGTTGAAAACCCTTACATCCAAATTGGGTAGTGTAGGATTCACTCGTCTGCCAGGATGGGGTCTTCGTGCGCATCATAATTCTTGTTTAGAAACCCTTAACGATATGGCATCGAATCGAGATCAGTGGTGATCTTGTTGCAGATG
>JAQBSW010003513.1:0-82068 GCA_029291075.1 Eudiplozoon nipponicum
GATCATGGAAGGTCGAAACGCGTCAGTGCCTTGCAGCTGGCGGTAGTTTTGTTATGTTGTTCGATGACTGGTTAAATACAATGGGATTGGTGTTTACTTCAAGCACGCAAACTTGATTTAAAGAAACACAAATTGTTGTCTGAACTCATCAAGTCAGAGCTACGTTTTTCCAACGCGATTCATCATATCATCAAAACAGCTCAGCTTATTGCGCTTATATATAGATTGCTACAGCCATTTAATCTGAAAGCTGCACAGAAAGAGGTTTCAAGACTATTGGAAGAGGGCATCATCAGACCATCAAAAACTTTATGGGCATCACCATTACACTTGGTCTTTAAACATAACGGATCATACAGTGCCTGCAGGTATTAACGCATTCTGAAACTTGTGACCAAATACGATACATACCCCATTCCAAATATATTTACATTACTTGAAAAACTCAGCTGTAGCAATTAAAATTAAGTGATTGTCCATCATCATCATCATCATTTCCAGCCATACAAAATTCAAAAGTGACTAATGTTTCACTGCCATATAAATATAAGCAGTGAAAAAAGTATATATTTGAATATAGACATTTCGTTAACACCAGAAGTTATAGAAACATCTGCATCCATTACACCTTTCGGACATTTTGAACAACTTTGCATTACTTTTGGTCTCAAGTATTCCATTCAAACATTTCAGAGTTTTATGGACTCAAACTCTGCGATGACATCGATTTCTGTATTTCAAAACTTGATGTAACAGCTATTTTTAGTCCAGACCTAGACATTCATGACAAGTATCTAATAAACGTCCTATCACACTTATAAGATAGCGACAAAACGCAAATTTCCTATGGTATGTTATTTCACCTCATGTTAAACAACTTTTTTTGTGTAAGGTTAATGTGATCAAAACATTTTTGTCACCAAATTCCCTGAAGGAGTTACACAAAATATTGGGAGGTCTCAACTACTATCACAAGTTACTTCCAGGCCTATCAAAACAATTTTATCCGTTATGTAGACATCTGCAGAATCGAAAAGCAACAAGCAGAAGCTCCACTATTTATTGGTCGTCTGTTGACGAGAAATTGCTCTGTCATGCCATCAACCCTTTTGCAGATGCCATGATGCTAACACATCCAGACATCTAACGACCTTATCTTCTCACATCTAATGCTTAGGAATTCGCAAATGATAACACGTAAAAGCAAGTGATCGACGGATTTCGGAAGCCTATTAGTCTTTACTCGCTTTCTCTACAACCAGTAGAAACTATATACGACACTTTCGGTCATGAACGCCTCACTATCCACGACGTAATGCGCCAAGTCATGAGCATCATATGCAGTAGGATATGTTATTTTTACAGACCATGCATTATTAGTTAGATTACTTTGAAAGGTGACTTCAAACGTCGCAATGTAGCCTGCCAGAATAGAAAAATGGTCGTCACGTCTGAGTGAATGGCAATTCGACAATTTTCATGGAAAAGGCGAACAAAACTTTATTGCAGACGAAGTTCCTAAAACAGACATCTTGCAAAAACCTTCTTCGCCATCGCCATTTTTAGACAACTATGTGACTCACAATGAAATTTCATTAACAACCTCCCTCATACGAACAGAACAACGCGATGGCACTCATATTAAAAGATCAGAAGCTCGTCAAACCAACAAGTTCATATGCCGACTCTGAGAGGTTTGGTGCATTGTTCACTTCACGGATACGCCGCCCCACAATCCAGTTCTGCCCACAAGCATCCAGAGAAAGGTTTTTGATTTCATTCACTCTTTTTCTCACCCATGATGTAATGCGACTGGCAAAGATATTACAGATCGTTCCTGCGGTCATATAATTAGACAGAACGCTAAGCGATGTGTCTCCGAGTGTTCTTTATGCCAAAAGAACAAAATCATCCGGCACACTCATTCGAAGTTGGAAAGTTTCCAAAATCGTCACGCCTAGCTATCTTTCATAGAAACATAGTTCATCTAATTCAATTTCAAGGTTTAAATACCTTCTAACAATGATTGATAGATTCATCTGCTGGCCTGCGTCTTTACGAAATTTCTGCAAAAGAGGTCCTAATTGTATTATCTCTGCATGGATAGCACATTAGAGTGTTCACAACGAGGGAATTTCTGATAGAGTTAAATTTTTCTCATTCGATCGTTTCAAACAACCTTTCAGTTGTACATAGATTACACATTACACCAGATTACTACCTACCACCCCTAATCTAATGGTTTGGTAGAAAGAATCGACGTTAATTAATGGCAACTGGGTCGATGCATTACATTTATTACCCATTACTATGCGTTCCCGTATATGCGAATCTATCCAAACATCGGCGTCATTTATCTTGTATAGAATGGAAATACGCCTATTTAGTAAGCTCCTATGTTTACAACCAGTAAATGATGGCACAGACGCCGAAGCATTTCGCCTTTATCTTCATTTTAGTAACATATCTGTCCAGCAGCTAAAACATGCTCCTCGGACAGTTTCATTCATCCGCAGATTCACAGCTGCAAGAAAGTACTTGTTCGTAATGAACCTGCTGCTGCACCATTGCAACTGAAGTATCGCGGTGCTTATCCGATTTTGTTCAGACATCCTAAATATTTCATTATAACGCAAGTTGTGACACCTACTACGATAAGCATAGACAGAGTGAAAATATATATCAAACCGCCTGATCCTGGCGATTCCTGACCTTCTATTTGTGTTTCAGTTTCTACATGCCTACAATCTCAACTAAGCAATAAATTACTTTGCGTTACGTGTAATCGATAGAAGTTTTTCCATTAATTGTTCTCTGTTTAACTTATTACATGCTTGTATCTTTTTGTGCACCACTTACGCTCTATTTTAAGTGTCGTGATTACTTCATATGATCCACATGGTCCCTTTTTCATACTCATTTATCTCATGTGGTATAACCAGCTAAAAGTTGTGTTGCGTCTGTGAATAATTCTTTGGTATTATGACATTTCTCCGGCAATGTTTGAACACAGTTTTGTTTTTAACGTTCGGTTTTTATGAATTGTTTACAAACCATACTGTTGCACCGAATGGCTCGAATTTACTTTAAGAATCAAAAATATGTAGTCACCGATTTCAGAGCAAGGTATAGGCAATTACAATGCATACCGCAACTTCATTAGTTACACACACAAATTCCTTTGGTCGTATCGAAATCTTATTGACATTGTTCCAGCCTGCCCATGAAACAAACATATATCTGGCAGCTTCAGTTGCAATCAACTTTGCAATTTTTACGCTGTAGCTCTCAAACCCTATCAGCACTGTTGAAATTCCTTCACACAGTACGCCTGACCACTACAGCTAACAATTGTTTAGCAATTACTACTGTTTATTTGGCGTCATATCATTTTTGAAGCAATTAAAGTGTATGCAACAGCCCAACACATTAAAATATATTTTTGGATCACCTATGGGCATAATAATAGACAGTTACCTAACAGCGGTCGTTCTCTGCGCTACAGTATTAATCAAGCCTCAACAGGTGGAAATTTTCTTTTTTATCCTTCTTTTACTCAAATTAATTCGCCAAAATTTTGTCAAAAATAGTCTAAATTTAATAAAGTAGACAAATAAGAAAGCGCACTTACGATTTACCAATTACGTGCAACTTCACATCTATATTACCACGCAACGCATTCTGCTCCCCTCGCTACCTGCGATTATTGTCGCCTTCTCTGCTTCATTGACTATCTATGCCGATATTGCTACTTGCATTTACCACTCTCTGTGACTATTTCGTCTAGTTTCCAGTCACGTCAATCTTCTTGTTGCTGCGCATCCAGTCATACGTAATTGATCACCCATTAATCGGATTTCTGCGTGTGCTAACCAATACTGTGTTGATTCAACAAAACTGGTCAAAACATTCAAACAGCAATTAACTCATCCTAATTTGTTAGTTCTAATTGTTTACATGCATCTGCTCAAAAGATCAAATGCCAACTAAAACGACACGAAGAGATAGTGTCTTGAAGGACGTCATGACATCCACATTCTGTTAATACGTACTAATTCTCGGAATTTGATAGTGAATTTTTTCCAGACTGTTTAAAAGGCCACCAAGAGTAATTACTCACTCTATATCATTATTATGCTTTATTAACAATATTGCACGACACTTTAGCCGGAACGGTGCAGTGTTTTCTGGGTAAACTATATCATCGTCAATGAGTTAATTTTGATAAGTTCAAAGGAACTAGCGCATGCTCGGATTCTGGCTCATGATATACCTGACTGAATATGTGAGGTGTGTTGCCGATAAATTTGCTTCATAAATGATGAGTGCTTATACTATACTATATGGCCAGGACTACATATTTTCGCTAAACACGCCTTAGCTCTAAGTAACTGATAACATCGCCTGAAATAAAGCGTTAGTTGTACGCAGGAAACGAACATTTGGGACATAGAAAAATGAAAAACTAATAGAAAAATTTATGAGTTATACGTAATGCAGGGTAGATGATTGCTTAATTAAAATTGTTAGCATGAATAGCCCGGAACGCAAACAGGTTTTATACTGTCAGATAAGGTGGTCTTATTCTAGGTTTCAATCGTTCTATGCTTACCGTTGTAAATATCGCTCTTTGCACTATAATGACATATTTTCACGTCTTAGTAAAATTGAGTAATGACAGCAAAACTTAGGTGGTAGTCAGCAGCGTTCTTACGAACAAACAATTTTCTTGTACTGGATTTGCGAATAAACAAAGGCAGGACGAGGAGTGCACATCGGCTTCTGGGATGATATATACCTCAAATAGATTCAAAGGCTACTGCCTTAAAATTCTAATCATCCTGTGCGCGTAGTAAATGTGGAAGTTGACTCAAAATATGCCATACAAATGTTGCGACCCAGACGTTCAAATAGATTTGCGTATACGAAAATGCATTGCAAGGAGAACTAAAGGCAATGCATCGACCCAGTAACCATTAATTGACAAGAATGCTAAAGCGATTTTGATTTCCTTCTGCATTCGCACTACCATACCATTGGATTGAGTGTGGTAGGCGGTGGTCTGGCATAGAGAACATCTACTGAATTACAAAGTAGTTCTCAAACAATCGTATGAGAAGAATGAACTTCATTCAGAAAGAAACGCGTTAGGAACACCATAATTGGCCATCCATGCAAATATAACATTATTGGTGATTTCATCTGCAGAAATTATGCACAGGAATAACACCGCAGGCCTTCGCGTATATCTATTTTCCATAGTTAGAAGGTAGCATGAGCTATATTACCATAAAAATAGCTATGCGTGATGTTGTTGGGAAACTGTACTAAGTAGAATAATTGTTACGGATATTTTTATTCAACAATAATTGATTTCCCTATATATTCAATGCGGTTTGATTCTCGATAGTCAGTTTGCCGTCGTACTCTGATGATGATCATGAAAGATCGAAACGCTACATACGACGCTACAGGTAATCAGCGGATGTAATTACCAATTGAATTTTATCATAATTAATTTTGTGTGGTCTGTGTGTGTGATTGGACATTTATAATGCGCTCGGCATGAGAATCTGCCAAGACTAGTAACTATTATGCAAACAATATAAAATATACAGTTTTCCACGTTATCGCGCAGAATGTTGTCCATGCAACTCTGAAATGTCTGAGCGGCGCACTTGAAATTAGAAGGCATATAAATGTATTCAAAAAGAATAAAATAAGTGGTGACATCAGTCTTCTCTATGACTTATAGAGCTAATGAAATTTGGTGGCAGGCTTGTCTAAATTCGATCGCAGAGAACTAAGTGTAACCAGTGCGATTTTTAACCTGCGTAATTATTGCGAGAATACTCCAAGAAACTCCATGAAATGTGGAGCCGGCTTATCCTCCAAAAGGAGTCAGCCGCAGTAAAGTAAAGTAAAGTAAGTATGGAAAACGTACATTTTACCAACACTATGGTTGTCGAGTCTGTACGTTGTATCAATAAATTGGAATTCAGTGTATGCAAAATTTCATCAAAATTGAGAATAACAACCATTTTTGAACACCTGTAACTCCAGCAAATCCACACACTCTTAGTGACATGTTGTAAATGTCGCAAACAACGCCAATTGGTCACTAAATCACTAAAAACCAGTCGTCGACTGGTTAAAAACAATGGGATTTGTGTTTACTTCAAACTCGCAAACTTGATTTAAAGGTTCGACGACTGGTGTAAACAGTATTTAAATTGCAACTATCTTGTGCACTTTTAGTATAATTCTTCAGCACATTGCAACCGTTTTTCAAGAATTGGCAGATTTGTTATTTCGGATTCAAAGACTAGCGACTATCTTATCAGGTATTTTTTGAAAGATTACGCAGTAGAGGCGTCACATTGATAATTACCACGAGTTGTGATCATGGGTTGTCATTTTACACTATTAGTTTCGCAAAGGTTCAATCGATCCCCATTTCCAAGTACGCGTAGAGTTTGTTTTTGTGGTGGTGGGGAGCTGATTCATCCTTTTCCTCCAGAGGCTTCAACATCGTTCATATTAACCACTGGAAATGAGTTACGATATAATCTTTCTAAAGCAATGAACGATTTAATGTATAATGTCTCTCCTAAGCTATTAATTGAGTAAATTATTAAAAAGAGAATTCAGAAGAAAAATACATATTATTGACCAGAAATGAAAACAGTTTATCCAAGAATTCCATTTAACTGGGATGCAATTATTATAATCAAGGTTGCGATCTTGATATAAGCACCTTAATTATTATTTACTTACATATGCCAGTATAAAGTAAGAATTTTCTTTTTGCCCAGGTTCGAGCCCTTTCCGCGGCAAATTCTGGCCAGTACGTAATGAGTTCCTAATAAGGACGAAACTCGTATAATGGATGAATTCCATTTCTACATTATACGATTCTTAGTTTGTACTGGCACATGTAAGTATTTAATGGATATGGTGCATATATAAAAATTACAACCTTGTTTATAATAATTGTTATCACCGCCCGCGCAACCAATTTTTGTTTAATAGGGATGCAGTTTGCCTGCCAGCCAAAATGTTGAAGCGTTATTAACACACACGTTTAAAGCAACCCCAAAATAAATATTATTTGAGTCAACATTCGCCTTTATCGGCAATCAGAGAGAAACAGCCGTTATTGTTGACCTCAAATATTATCTATTAATACACAAGCGCAAGTTGTCGATAAACGTCGGTGGGCTAATCGACCAGACGGTTAATTATTCGTATGAGTAACCATTGTAACATATACGCGTGTTTTAAATCAAATGGTGAATACACGTTTTGCAATTGCGCAACATATCGATGAAATCTACTAGTGTGTTCACCAGACGTGGCATTTAAGATCATTATTAACTGCAATAAGCCCCATACAAAGCTTTATGAATAAAAAACAGCAGCCGGATTTATTCTAATTGAAAAAGAATGTTCGGGCATTGAGCTTGAACTGGACGGAATGAAGGCAATTGATTGGTTGATCCCTTACTTAAAATTCTCTTTACGTTTACATTTTCCAATTATTTGTCTTTATATATATATATATATATATATATATATATATATATATATATATATATATATATATATATAAGTGTTTATTTGTAGAGCATAAATTGGAATATAAAAAATAAACGGATATTGTGACTGATAAAATTTGTCGCATACGGAAAGGGTACGATTTTCTTATATTACATTTTATTGTTAATTTTTTAACTTTAATGCTTAATATAGAATGCAGTATCACAATAACATTATGATCCTACTTTGTTCTCTCAAGTTTAGCGGAATTTCAACTCATGATTTTATTTAATTATACTATTAATCTTCATTGTTCCATTACTTTCTGAGGAAACCAATGAGCACTGTATATATTTTGTAGGCCAAAAAATTCACCATCTCTATAATTTATGTCCGTAAGCCTGATTTTCCTGAATGTCACTAATTGAAATACACAAGCTTTCAGATTTAACGGATATATTTACTTGAAATTAATAAGGATACTAAGTTGGTATCCTGTCTAAAAACAGAACTTTTGGATTTGTGGCAATTTATTATTAACTTAACGCCCATGTCTTTTATAGAATATAACCGTATTATTAAGCGTTTCTATTAAATATGAACCTTCCTTAGATTAATACTATATTTTGAAATTCGGCATAGTGGATTTCCAATGAATTTCAAAATTATCTGTCATAGACCAATCCAATATTTTCCTGAATGCTGCTAATATCATTAGCGCATATAATGAGAAATTTTGTCCCCAGTTAAATCCTGAAATGAGAATAAATACATTTAAAATGAAGCAGAGAAAGCATATCTTTAAAATTGGATAGAGCTCGCAAAAATTGTGTGAAATCGTTATGCAATTCAGGCAAAAATCTAAATTTAGATTATTCTCGGTTTTCTTTCGTGGGTGGTAGATTTGCACCATCAGATTCCCAAAGATTCTAGTAGGCATCGAGTTCGTCTTCGTGACGACTTGGTGCTGATTCATCCCTTTCCTCCAAAGGCTTCAACATCATTCATACTAACCATTGGAAATGAGGAAGGACGGTATGGCGAAATATCTGAAAGAAATATTTTAATTGTTATAATGATGGGGGATGGTTACGATTTATGTGATTTATTAATATGTTTTGGCCTCTAATATTTCTCCGGTTTCCGTTCAGTATAAATTTGTTACACATTTCAAAATTACCTATTCCAAACAATCATCCAAAAATGAATCAGAATGCTTTATGCGACGAGTAATATTATTAATTTACAATGTACAAAAGACCGTCATTCGAATCGAATAAAATCGCCAGTCAGATAAAATAAATAAATATATGTTTATAGGTGTTTTTCGTATGTGACTGGCGGTAGTTTTGCTATGTTGTTCGATGACTGGTTAAATACAGTGGGTGTTTACTTCAAGCTGGCAAACTTGATTTAAAGACCAAGAATAATCAATTCGGATATGTGAAACTTTAAAATTTATAGCTTAGACGAATATGTACGCCGATCTTATTATTTAATAAGAGTCAACAATTAACGCATTAAACATATATAAAATTTTGAAAGTGCAAAAACTTAATAACCTCGGCCAAATATATGCAACTCGGAAGATGCAACAACTTGAATTTCTATGTCTAAAAATATTCATTGCATTTTTAAGATGAACGTTTTAATTTCAGAAGCTTCTCTCTCAATGAAAATGTCCTTAATTATTTGCGTTTAAACTTTGATAATTTTACACAATACGAATTATCAGTTTAATTTGGATTTCTTTAAATGATGTAAAAATTTAAGAAGCTGAATCTGCTTTAGTGATATTATTCATCTTTCTTTTTATTTAATATTGCGTAAGTTTTGTCAAAGTGTATATGGCAACATTTTGGAATATTACTTTGACTATGCAGACTTTTACCTTATATCATATTGCCAGATTTATTATCAGATTAATATTGTCTTCAAATATTTCGCATTTATGACGAATTTAAAATTTCCGAAATGTTTAAAGTATATTTTAAAATAAATCTAGCTATTGAAAAGTTGTACGCTGAACAGTGTTTCTGATCCAATTCGAACATTACCATATTCAACATATTCTTCGTCATTGTTTACATGTATTCTCAAGCCAGCTAAAGCCAGCCATATGCTATACATCTTAATGGTCACTACCGTTAAAAAGAGTATATAAGCACCACTTGAAACACCTAGAGCAATTGAATGGTCTCAATGGAGTTAATTCAATAGACTCTTCAGTTTTGTTTTATAGTTTATTATCATGTAGGCAATGAGTTGCAACTTCATCGACTTTAATACATGCTTTGAGGGATTATGTACTCAACACAACTTCATGAACAAACATGTACACACCAGTAACAACTTCAATATTTGAATGGTAATTTCAGCTTCAGAAACAAACTATGTTTAATTGCAATTATATTTGTTTATCATTTGTAGACGGCGTTTGCATTGAAATTCAACATTCGCACAATATGCACACTATTGAAAAAAATAATTTAGTGGAAATATTTTTTTATCTAGACTTTAACTTAAATATCGTTGGCTGGCTTTTAAAAATCAAGCATATGTAACACGACATTATATATTTATTGATTCAATTTGTTTCAATGGGTTAAAGATATTGGAGTTAATAAATTCCGGCTATAGTCGCTAACGTTGTTAATGTATTTCTGGTTTTGTTTCCGGAACTGCGTGTGACGATTAAGCGTAACTCACATTCCATGTATTTTTTCTTTGCCAGACACTTCCTCATATCAAAGCATCTACGATGTAGGATAATTCAATTCAACGGTCAGTAAAATCCATATTATTTGGTTAAACTGAACGTCTCCCAGTTTTTCATGAATAATTCATGACAAACAAAAATTTCTTTACGAGCTTGAATTAAACACCAATTCCATTGTTTTTAACCAGTCATCGAACAACATAGCAAAACTACCGCCAGCCGCAAAGCACTGACGCTGCACAATTTCTATGCAGTCACGAAAATTAACTGTTTGCAGCTTTCGCCACATATACATATAAAGGCAATACAATTTAAACAATAATTGATTGCGCGGGTGGTGGTAACAATTCTTTAAATCAAGTTTGCGTGCTTGAAGTAAACACCAATCCCATTGTATTTAACCAGTCATCGAACAACATAACAAAACTACCGCCAGCTGCAAAGCACTGACGCGTTTCGACCTTCCATGATCATCATCAGAGTACGACGGCAAACTGACTATCGAGGATCAAACCGCATTGAATATATATGGAAATCAAATTTAGATAGGCGGCTCTCACCTCTAGCAGTCTCGCATACATTGAACTTGACTGGAAATGTCGGCTGCACAATTTCTATGCAGTCACGAACATTAATTGTTTGCAGCTTTCACCACATATAAACATATAAGCAATACAATAAAACAATAATTGATTGCGCCGGTGGTGGTAAAAATTCTTTAAATCAAGTTTGCGAGCTTGTCAAGTTCAATGTATGCGAGACTGCTAGAGGTGAGAGCCGCCTCTCTAAATTTGATTTCCATATATATTCAATGCGGTTTGATCCTCGATAGTCAGTTTGCCGTCGTACTCTGATGATGATCATGGAAGGTAGAAACGCGTCAGTGCGTTGCGGCTGGCGGTAGTTTTGTTATGTTCTTCGACGACTGGTTAAATACAATGGGATTGGTGTTTACTTCAAGCTCGCAAACTTGATTTAAAGAATTGTTACCACCACCCACGCAAACAATTGTTGTTAAATTGTATTGCCTATATATGTATATGTGGCGAAAGCTACAAACAGTTAATGTTCGTGACTGCATAGAAATTGTGCAGCCGACATTTCCAGTCAAGTTCAATGTATGCGGGACTGCTAGATGTGAGAGCCGCCTATCTAAATTTGATTTCCATATATATTCAATGCGGTTTGATCCTCGATAGTCAGTTTGCCGTCGTACTCTGATGATGATCATGGAAGGTCGAAAGGCGTCAGTGCGTTGCAGCTGGCGGTAGTTTTGTTATGTTGTTCGATGACTGGTTAAATACAATGGGATTGGTGTTTACTTCAAGCACGCAAACTTGATTTGAAGAATTATTACCACCACCCGCGCAATCAATTATTGTTTAAATTGTATTGCCTATATATGTATATGTGGCGAAGCTGCAAACAGTTAATGTTCGTGACTGCATAGAAATTGTGCAGCCGACATTTCCAGTCAAGTTCAATGTATGCAAGACTGCCAGAGGTGAGAGCCGCATATCTAACTTTGATTTCCATATATATTCAATGCGGTTTTGATCCTCGATAGTCAGTTTGCCGTCGTACTCTGATGATGATCATGGAAGGTCGAAACGCGTCAGTGCGTTGCGGCTGGCGGTAGTTTTGTTATGTTGTTCGACGTCTGGGTAAATACAATGGGATTGGTTTTTACTTCAAGCTCGCACACTTGATTTAAATAATTGTTACCACCACCCGCGCAATCAATTATTGTTTTATTGTATTGCCTATATGTTTATATGTGGCGAAAGCTGCAAACAGTTAATGTTCGTGACTGCATAGAAATTGTGCAGCAGACATTTACAGTCAAGTTCAATGTATGCAAGACTGCTAGAGGTGAGAGCCGCATATCTAAATTTGATTTCCATATATATTCAATGCGGTTTGATCCTTGATAGTCAGTTTTCCGTCGTACTCTGATGATGATCATGGAAGGTCGAAACGCGTCAGTGCGTTGCAGCTGGCGGTAGTTTTGTATGTTGTTCGACGACTGGTTAAAACAATGGGATTGGTGTTTACTTCAAGCTCGCAAACTTGATTTAAAGAATTGTTACCACCACCCGCGCAAACAATTATTGTTTTAAAAATTTCTTTATTAGGAATTAGAGAAAGAACGACTAATCAGCGTTTGCTTCTATTGCTCAAGCGAACAAACTTTGCAGAAACTCGAGTTAAATAAAGCGTCTACGGTCATGAAAGGCATTTTATACTGCAATTGATACTATATACAGATAAAAGTAGTTTTTCTTTTACATATATAGTTATAACCATATATTGTATAAATTAATTATAATACAACAGTGGAAGCTACAATTGTGTATTTAATGTTGCGCATCTAGTTACAAATTATTTCAAATATGACAATAGGGATAAACCAAAGATGGTATGAACGGCAAGTATGATCTCATTAAAAAATAATTGATTGCGCGGATGGTGGTAACATATCATTAAATCAAGTTTGCGAGCTTGAAGTAAACACCAATCCCATTGTATTTAACCAGTCATCGAACAAAATAGCAAACTACCGAAAGTCACAAGCGCTGACACATTTCGACCTTCCATGATCATTATCAGAGTACGACGGCAAACTGATTAGCGAGGATCAAACTGCTCTGCATATTTATTAAAAGCAAAATTAAATATGTGGCTGTCACGTCTAGTAGTCTCGTATACATTGTACTTGGCTGGAAATGTTGGCTGCACAATTTCTATGCAGTCACGAACATTAACTGATTGCAGCTTTCGCTACAACTAAATATATGAGAAATAAAATTAAACAATATTCTTTTGAAATGCGAGCTTTAATAAAATTCATTGTACCCTTCCATTGTGCAAAAACAAAAAGAAATTTTATCAGATATAAGAAATATTTCTTTCGCATGAACATATCTTTATATATAAATTGGAAAGCCAAACAAGATAGAAATATTTGAACAAAAAATAGAAACCAATCAAATTGCGTGCGTCACATCCAGTTCAAGCTCAATGCTTGTACGTGCTTCTTCTGCTTAAGTTGCAATGTTCTCTCATTCGAGTAATTAACCGTCTGGTCGATCGGCCAACGTAAGTTGATCGAAAACTTGCGCATGTATATTGGTAAATAATATTTGACATCGACATTAACGGCTGTTTCTCTTTGATTGCTGGTAAAGGCAAGTGTGTTACCCTAAATAACACTCGTAGTTTGGCTGCATTAAATGTGCGTGTCAATGCTGCTTCAACTTTCTTTTGTGCCATTCGGGAAACTGCATCCCCTTAAATGGGATGTTCAGGTAGACTGTTTTCTTTTCTGGCCCATAATACGTCTGTTTCTGGTTAACTCCCCTTTTAATAATTGATTCAATTAATTGTCTGGGATAGCCATTAGACATTAAATCGTTAATTGCTTTATTATATTCATTTACTTTAGAATCTTGACTAACCAACCTGTCAATTCTTGAAAAGCAACCACGAACTGTTGATAATTTATATTGAAATGGCACAAAACTGCTGTAATGCAAATACTGTGCAGACCATGTTGGTTTATGGTAAATTGTTTTGTTTAATTTACCATTAGTTTCTTTCTTTAATAGTACATCTAGGAAAGGCAGACAGTCATCTTTCTCGTGCTCTGACATGAAACCGATATTCTTATGTGCTTTGTTGAAACTTTGAAACAATGTTCGTGATTGTGACCTGTTTTAAGTACAAGAAATATATCATTCACGTATCGTATATATTGAGCACATTTACTTATGTCACTCTTTAATGATGTATTTTCTAGGTGCCCTAGAAAAATCTCAGCCAACACTGGAGATAAGGTTGACATAAGTAAATGTGCTCAATATATACGGTATGTGGATGATATATTTATTGTACTTAAGAACAGGTCGCAATCACGAACATTGCTTCAAAGTTTCAACAAAGCACATAAGAATATCGGTTTCACGTCAGAGCACGAGAAAGATGACTGTCTGCCTTTCCTAAATGTACTATTAAAGAAAGAAACTAATGGTAAATTAAACAAAACAATTTACCATAAACCAACATGGTCTGCACAGTATTTGCATTAAAGCAGTTTTGTGCAATTTCAGTATAAATTATCAACAGTTCGAGGTTGCTTTTCAATAATTGACAGGTTGGTTAGTCAAGATTCTAAAGAAAATGAATATAATAAAGCAATTAACGATTTAATTTCTAATGGCTATTCCACGCAATTAATTGAATCAATTATTGAAAGGGGAATTAAACAGAAACAGACGTTTTATGGGCCAGAAATGAAAACAGTCTACCTAAACATCCCATTTAAGGGGGATGCAGTTTCCCGAATGGCACAAAAGAAAGTTGAGGCAGCATTAACACGCACATTTTATGCAGCCGAACTACGAGTGTTATTTAGGGTAACACACTTGCCTTTACCAGCAATCAAAGAGAAACAGCCGTTAATGTCGATGTCAAATATTATTTACCAATATACATGCGCAAGTTGTCGATGAACTTACGTAAGCCGATCGACCAGACGGTTAATTTCTCGAATGAGAGAACATTGCAACTTAAACGCCTGTTTTAAATCAAATGGTGAATACACGTCTGCTATTGCGCAACACATCATCGAAACATCGCACGTGTGTTCTCCAGACGTAGCATTCAAAGTAATTACTAAATGCAAAAACAAAAGGGAGCTAGCCACATACGAAGCCTTATGGATAAACAAATTGCAGCCGGATTTATGTAAGCAGAAGAAGCACGTAAAAGCATTGAGCTTGAACTGGATGTGATGCACGCAATTTGATTGGTTTCTATTTTCACACTCTCTCTTTGTTCAACATATTTCTATCTTGTTTGGCTTTCCAATTTATTTGTATAAAGATATGTTCATCAAGTAGATATTCTTGAGCGGCACTATGCGAAAGAAATATTTCTTATTTATATTAAAATTTCATTTTGTTTCTTCACACAGGAAGGGTACAATGAATTAAGCAATAATGGATTGTGCAGGTCGTGGTAATGTGCGCATTCTTTTCGTGCTTATTGGAGGATCATTAGTAGGAGCCGTACTGTGACCTATATCCATCATATATATGTGTGAGAAATTTGGTAAAATAGGACGGCACAAACTCTTAGACGAATTTGTTAGCCTGCAGAAATGAAGCAAACATCATATAGATTCTTCGAAAACGCGAATTCAAAGCCAACTCATTATATATATATATATATATATATATATATATGAGCATATATATATAGAGCAACAAGACATAAAGCGTATCAGCACTGTCTGCCGGTGTCAGAATATGATACCAACATTAGTGTACCGACAATATACATGATACCAATATTATAGTTGGGTAGTAGGTGCATGTTGCCAACATAACATATATCTAGGTATGCCAAAGTTCACCATAATTGAAAATTACATCTTTTACTGAACATCTGTTACTCCAGCAAATCCATACAATTTGGCCTTGTTTGATACCAGTTATCAAGCCATTTCTCGCAGCAATCATGACAGCAGATTCAATTAAATATACAACAGAAAGCTAATGCTTATTGGTGGGAACTTTATTTTTAGTTCTTTAATGTGGGCAAATTCGACGATACAATCCACTTCGCGAATTCGTGAACCTTCAATTTGGAAGCTAACTTCAAATAAAGTCTCCGATAGTGCGACTTCAAATCAACTCAATTACTATATATATATATATATAGATATATATATATATATATATATATATATATAATACCAAGCCTGTAAAGGTTAAGAGCACCATGACTATTGTGTCAGTACCTAATACGTGCATGGTACCAACAGAATGGATTTCTAAATATGCCGAAGTTCACAAAAATCGAGAATTAAATCTACTTCAGAACACATGTTACTCCAGCAAATCCATAAATTTTGTCGTATTACCGGCTCCTACTGATGAGTCACCAGTAAGCATAAAACGAATGTGCACATTATATTATACGTTCCGTTCATGCTGTCTTTGGTTTATCCTTCTGGTCATACTTAAACTAATTTGGTACAGATTACGAACATCTTTATATTAGTTACCTGCTAAAAGCAGAAGCAAAGTGAAAGCTGAATTCCGATTTAACCATCCAACTCAATTTGAAACATTCTAATTAATAATATTAATGTTTTTATTTAGATCTTTTTGCTCTGCATACATCTAATTGCACTTTTACAGGTTGGTAGTCAATTTCCTTGCCACATAAACACGGTATAAACGCCAGATCTGTGCCGCTTGGTTACGTTAGGCAAAGTTGTCATTACCAAAATTAAGGCGGAATGGGCCATTAACAATCCCGTTTAAATTGAATATATCAGGTTAGGTCGGGTAATTAGTATGTTTTACAGCAATTTAGCGGCGATGTATCTAGGTAATACGACTTTCAACAATTTATATTTATATATATATATTAGTTGATCTTGTGTTTTGATCTAGCATGATTCCAGTTGTATTTTTCCTTGAACAATATATTTCGGTTGCCGTTATCGGCAGCCTTCTTCAGTTGGTCAAGAAGGAAAACAACTGGAATCATTACTGCGTTAGTCAAAACGCAGATCATTTAATTTTGATTAAGCCAATTTCACAAAAATAACTTGCATTGAACCAATCAAATTGGTTTGATAGTGAAATAAATATTTTTCATAGTAAGAAATATTGCCAATCCAACAGAAATATTTGTCTCAGAATGGTTGTCATTGACAGAAAAATTGAAGGGGAAATTGTTTAGATTAAGTACATTCCTCATGGATAAGATATCATATGTTGATTTCTTCTATATTGACTGGGTTGTTCATGCGGATTCACTCAGAATTTATAAGTGCGTTGTCCAGCCGAGAATTAATTATACCTAACTCCGCAGTCAAAGAGTTCATTTGTAGAGACAATACTCTTACTAAGTTTGCCAATCTGCCAGAATTTATTTTGTTGAACTCAACAAAAATACATCATTTTTAATCAATTATATGTAGCAGTTTGCACGTAAAATGCGCATTCATTTATTAAAACAAAATACAAATATCTATTTCTTATAGTCACTTTTGTTGCTTGACGGATTGTCCCGTCATTGTGTTAACTACTACATATTAATTCGTGCACTTATGCGAAGATTTTCTGTTGTATTCAATTCAGTCCTAGATCGGACAATTGGAGCGTTCTTGGCCTAATTGTTCGCTATTGCTACATTTCCACCTCCCTCAGGAGTCGGCCTTGGCACCCTACTTAATCGATCAATTAGGAAAGTTTGTGTTCCGAAGGGCATGTTAACAAAAATTGTATTGTGCACTGCGTCAACACTTTCCACACGATACGGACCATCATTTACAGACTGTAGTGCCATCGGCTCGACTATTGCGACCAAAACATATTCGCGGACATTTAGGCGAGTGTGTGTAGGTCGTCTTGCATAGGCTTGTCGCTGTCTGGCGCCTACATATTTAGTAAGCTGTTTAAAGCACTCATCAATATCCGCTATGCTGCAGCGCTCATAGAATCCTGAGATTATGCGTTCATCAGGCAGTCTAATATGCCCTCCGTAAACCATGGTTGCTAGAGCGGATCCTGTGCTTGTTGATACAGTAAATCGCATGGCCCGCACGACCAAATATAATTTATCCCTCAAGGATCCCAGGATTTTCTGGCCCTAGCATCACAATATCTCTTTCATCGTCCGTTGTGATCGTTCAGCTGTCGCGTTGGTCTGCGAGTGGTAAGTGACTGCGCGGTAATGTTTTATGACAAGGTCCTCGCACTAACGATTAAATTTTGTCAAGACGAACTGTGCACCCTAGTCGGTAACAATAACTTGTGGTGCACCAAATCGACTGAGCCATCGCACTTCTAAGCACACTATAATCTTCTCTAAGGTGATTTTCTTTATTGGTACAAACTCGGCCCATATCAACCATGGAAACACACAAGCTTCTACGCCACGAGCCATTGGTGGTGAATTTATCAGTGCAGTATACAAAAAGTGGTTCCGTAGCATTGACACCTTTTCTCTTTGTTTCTGTTTTACAAAGATTACAAAAGTTACTGATCATTGAACTGGTTGTCCTTCTTTTTGCACCAATAGGCCGTCTTGCAGGCTTTACGATTTATATGATGCAGAAACCAGTGTCATTTGACTGATTGACTATTTCCTGGCATGTGGCATTATTTACCTGTTCTCCAGAGACTGGTAAGTGAAAAAATTCGCACAGCGCAATTTCTGCTGAACGCATGCGCTGACGTATTCTCAATATTGGGTGTATGATGAATTGCTACATCGTATTTCTCGAGCTCTTCAATGGCACGGTGTAATCGATTTTTCCAAAATCCAGTGATCTCCAACGCAAAAGTGCATTCTGATTGGTAAAAACTTCTATATGTCTAACGATGTCAAAAGGCCTAAATTTTTGTAGTTTAAATTGTACGGCCATTAATTCCTTTGCTTTCGCGGTATAGTTTTGCTCCGCTTTAGTGAGTGTGCGACTTATATATTGCGCCGGACGTCCGCTTTTAACACTGCTCCTTAGCCATATCCACCTACCGGTTGGTTATGTCAAAATAATTTATTCTTTTCATTTCTGTTTACATAGGATAAAAGTTTCTTGAGACTCCGCTGTCCAACGAAACGGTTTCTTGTCACTAGTTAATTTAAACATGGGTTGTTCCTAACCGCCATCCCAGCGAGATATGATCTATAAAAATTTGCTACACCAATATACCGGCTCAAATGTTTTCTAGTAGTTGGCACCGAATAGTCCTCGGTAGGCTGTAAATTCTAATTTAATGGCATATATCCCTCCGCTGAAACTGAGTTACCCAGGAAACGCACTTGCCCATCTATCTGAATAATTTCTTGATTAAAATATGTTAGCCATTCTACGGCTTTGAAAAACACCTCCTGTAGCCGAATAAGTACTTGATATTCTGTATTGGCTCATATAATAACATTGTGAACTTAAGCTGTTGTACTGGATAAAACGGACACGAATATGTTCATCATTATTTGGATAACATTCGGTTCGTTCTTCGGACCCGAGTGAATTAGAAATGACATTAGAGTGCTTGTACCGATAACTTCCACCGGTCTTCCAGACGAATTCCCATTTCCCAAAATCCTTCTTTAAGATGAAGCACGGCCAATCAGTTGCTTCTCGCTGGCTGTGTGAACAGATTCCGCAGAGACAAAAAATGGGATACGGATCAGGTTTAATTCACAACGTTTAATTAAAGGAAATCAGCCGCCATTCAGAGCAAACCATCCTTTCTCCTAACGTAAGTTGTGCGAGCTCAAAAAGCAGAGGAGGATGATTCAAAAACGCAGGAATCTATCATCTCTTGTGTTGCACGAGTCGCTGCTAATAATTTCTTTGAAGGAGCACTATATACTGTCGTTAAATTGTAACCTTCATTTAATTCTCGCCATAGTTTACTGCGACCGACAATTTCCCCTCACTTTCACTGTAACGAAGGAGTTGGAATATAGTGTTGTATTGGCTTTCAAACTCCTTCCACAACCCTGGCAGACAATTGGTCTCTTTCTGCACTTTAGGTCTACATATCGACTTTATGTAATTTGTGCTTTTCGGCATTGAGAGGAATATACGTTTATTTTGAAAATCGATTGTCTTAACCCATTTTTAATGATATCAAGTCTCAATAGGGGCGTTTGTATATTTGCTAAAATAAAATACATATAGATGATATCTTAATTTATTAATAATTTAGGGTATAATTCACCCACAGTTACCATCGATGCGGCAGATACCGGACAACTTTTTTTCGTAGGTTTTTGGTTGTTCAACGGCCAAGACATCAGGATCATCGACACATCAGCTCTCGTTTCCGATTGTGTTATTACTGGCTGTTCGTTGAAGACATCTTAAATATTAACCTTAATAAAATTCATTACGTGTGGCAACGGTTTCCATACTTCTTTTTCTTAGAAAGCCATCTGATTCTCAGCACATTTCATAGTGCTCTTCTTCTCACGATCTACAAATCTGAGCTGCCAAAGGATTTATATTTTGTACATGATCTCGACTATCATTGTTAGTGAGATAGTGGACCATATTTCTGACAGTGCTCTAGGTGATTTTTATTGATTTTGCTGCCACTTGGGTGATTTATATGTTGCAGCTGGTGTCTTTATATTTTGACGTACCTTCCAAGCCACTGGCTGCCTTCGTCCTCCTCGAACTCGCTGATTATGCTGCAAAGAATTCAAATAAGGGATGTCGCTCCTGCCTGATATTTTAATGAGACTTATACGTATTGTCACAGCAGCCAATTTGTTTTTCTTTAAAGACAAACCTTGTAGAGCCTGAGTACCTTATTCCAAGCCTCCTTGCGCTCTCGATATTGCACTATATCTGGTAAGATTCAGCATCATAAACATAATGAACTCATGCGGTTGCAACCCGAGCAAACCTCAGTTAGCATGGACACCCAGCGCTTGGTACTAAAGGACATCTCACCCGGTAGTGGTCTAAGTCTGTACAATTCTGGAAGCCCCTCCGGAGTCCTAGCTCGGAAGTTATACAACACTCGTCCTTTATATTCTCCACATGTCAGGTTGACAGGCAGTTCTAATTCGATTGCAACTATCCGGTCAACTAATCAATGGACAGCCACACACACAATTGGTTCTTCTAATGCATATTAGCCAATGAAGTTTCTGCAAGAATTAGCCAACAGGATCAGATAATATTATTTAATCTGAATGAAAAGGCCGAAGTGAATTATGCAGAGAAATTAAATGATTTAATCAGAAACACGTCAGAGGCTGATATAACGAAATGTTACAGGGTGAGCAAGCGATCTGAACGACAGAGGCCGGTTTGGGTGAAATTGTTAAAAAGGCCGACGAAGATGCAAGTTGAAGGAGAAAGTAGAGTATCCTAATTTCCCCAACATTTTCATTTTCAGAGACAAGAAGTTTCTCCAAGGAAATTGTCAACAGCAAAAAAGTTGAAGAAAATTCAAGATCAAAGATCATCAAACCTGGAACATGCTACCATAAAGAGTGTGTCAATTGACTCTAAAATCACAAAAAGCGGTCCATCACTAATGAATATCGTGGAAAGCGGACAGAAGAGAAATATAGCTACGATACCCAACAAAAATAATTTTAAAGAAACAAAAAATATTAAATAAGTAAATATCGTAATCTGTAAAGATAAGTCGTATTGTACATATAATTTATTTTATGCCAACTGTAGACGAGTTAAAAACAAAAAAATTTGCTGTGTAATTTTGTAACAAGTAACGATTTTGATTTTATAATTTTATTTGAAACTTGGCTCAACAAGTACATTGAAATTCACGAATTTTACATTCCTCATTATTCTTTATTTAGAAATGACATTGCTGGATAAAAGAGGTGGAGGAGTACTTATTTATATTAAATCTATATTAAATGCAAATGTGTTGCATACTTGTGAATATAAGTTATGATGTTGCAAACTATTTTAAGGAACTGGATCACAAACAAATTATTTTACAATGGAACAACTGGAGTAACAAAACACCAAAACTTAAATGTGAGAATGCAAACGTGCAATGTACCAGTATTAATGGGAATTATTTCAGAGATTTAAGCGTAATGATTGATTGTGAAAGTTTTTGCATTATGAACACTGATGAATTTGTTTCTCCCCTTTTTCTACGTTATCATCTGATTTATTTCAGGCATCTACGTTTACGGATATCAAACCGAAGCAAATCGATAGGAATTATGTAAACTAAGAATTAAACGAGATAATATAATAAAGTGTAGTCTTATCAATTATTATAATCAAGGTTGCGGTCTTGATATAAACACCTGACCCATTAATTACTTACATATGTCAGTATAAACTAAGAATGGTATAGTGTAGAAAAGGCAATTCATCCAGTAGACCGGTTTCGTCCTTATTGGGAACTCATCAGGTACTGGCCAGAATTTGCCGCGGACAGGATACGAACCTGGGCACGTCTGCTTCGGAATCTGGTGCTCTAACCACTGAGCCATCCTGCCCAGGTTCGTATCCTGTCCGCGGCAAATTCTGGCCAGTACTTGATGAGTTCCCAATAAGGACGAAACCGGTCTACTGGATGAATTGCCTTTTATGTGCGGCAGGATAGCTCAGTGGTTAGAGCACCAGTTTCCGAAGCAGACGTGCCCAGGTTCGTATCCTGTCCGCGGCAAATTCTGGCCAGTACTAGATGAGTTCCCAATAAGGACGAAACCGGTCTACTGGATGAATTGCCTTTTCTACACTATACAATTCTTAGTTTATACTGACATATATAAGTAATTAATGGGTCAGGTGTTTATATCAAGACCGCAACCTTGATTATAATAATTGTTATCACCACCCGCGCAACCAATGTTCGTTTAATTCTTATCAATTGTTTTTAAAAAATGAGGTTAGATTTGATTGACAATGAAATGAATTCATCACTGCTGATAACCCGTTAAAGGTCAGATAGAATCATTTTGGGAAACCTAAAGAGTAACCCTAGACTAGGATACAAACACCTCACAGACTATAGTAAATATAAGGAGAAAGTAAAGCTCATTTTACCTCTGGATAAAACTGAGTGTAAATTTCTCTCTGAATTTGATAAATTATTTGGCAATTTAATATGTAATCCACAGAATAAAAGCAATTTCATGGATCTAATTGATCTTTCGGGTAGCCAGGCATTGATAAAATTAATGTTAAAAATAAAATCAAAAAGCAAAAACTTCACCTTGGTATATCGATTGATAACCTACTTCAATTACCTTTAACTTTTATGAATGCTCTCTGCAATTTTATAAATAGAATTTTGAAGAACGGGTAATTACCAATCGGTATGCTAACGATAGAAGCTAATCCTTTGCCATCTAAGATGTCTTTTAAAATTTTATCTACTGAACTAGAACAAGTGTTCAATCCTGCTGATATTTTTTATTTTGATTATGATAATACTTTCTCATGGTTGAATAAAAGACAAGGATAAATGTTATCGGAAACAGATTTTCTTGAGATTTTTATTTCCAAGTTTTGTATTATTATAATTGAAATGTTATGTACTATATCTTCATGTTAGTTAACATTACATACAATCAATTGCTAGTCATGGTTCTCAATTTTTGCATAATGTTACACTCGAATTATACCTTAATTGTTCCTAATTTGATGATGTATATATTATTCTTTTCAGCCGAACTTTCTGATATTGATATATTGTATAGTACAACTAGTGAGATATACTTATCTACATGAGATTAATTGCACAATTTTATGTGATGTGATAATTTTTTAAATATATATTGTACATTTTCCAATTTTATTATTTGATGGAATATGTGTGGTTTGAATCCAAATAAAGATATTCTATTCTATTCTATTCTATTCTATTCTATTCTATTCAAATGTAAGTAAACCAACGTGCTCCAGTGATTTTAGACTAATCGCTTTTATCCCTTCATTTTTGAAGATAATAGAACGACTGATACAATATCATTTAGAATGTATGTTGACGGTTGTTTTGGATATAAGTCAACATGGCTTTACAAAAGTTAGATCGAACATTGCTAATATGCTTTCTATGTGGAATTATGTAATTACACTTGATGAGAAAATGTTAGATGCATTAATCGTATTTATATATATCACAAAAGCTTTTGACTCTATCGCTTTTGGTGCTATTTGTAAAAGCGATTTGTTTATTGCACATTTATCCAATTATTTGTAGATTACTCAGGTACTTTATATATAATCGAAGAATTAGTATTCAAGTAAATGATTTGTTATCAAAGTCGAAATCAGTAACAAGTGGAATTCCACAAGAATCAAGTTTGAGGCCAATTTTATTTAGAATCGTATATGCACATTTTGAAACTAAGATCCTTAACGGTCGAGTTTGCAAATTTTCTGATGATGTAAAAATAATCTTTCCAATTGATCCAAAAAATGTCGACTTCTCCAAAAATAATGTGACACTAGATTTATATGACCTAAGTAGTTATTTGATAACACTAGGGCTGAGAATAAACAGTAAGAAGACGAAAGCTCTAAAAATATGTAATAGAACTAAATTTAATTATGTTTATTTTCATAATTCTGTGATTAATGATGTTTTTGAAATCAAGATTTAGCAAGAAATTGAGAATTTAGGCATAACTATACAATGTACAGCTTCTGCTGAGAGACATATTGAAAGGATAGTAAGTAATGCTAAGAAAAGTTGGGCACTAATAAATAGAAGTATCTTATCGAACGATATAAAATTAAAAGTGTATATAATTTGGATTAGACTGATACTAGAATATGCTACCGCTACTTGGAAACCATTAAAAAGTGCTTATCCAACAAGATAAAAGCTGCGCAAAGAAACGTTGTGAAAAAATTAGCCTTGTCTCCTGCACTATATAGATTAGAGTTGGTATCATAGTAAATTTTATGGTTTCGGAGGATGTGCTATTGCATAAACGTTTTCCATTTGAACCATTGGACTGGTGCCTATATGAATCCAATAAGAAAGATTCATGAAGTTGGAATTAGATCTGGACATTTGGCGATCTCTCCTGCTTTGGAGGGAAATTTTGCGGGGAAGTTATTGTCTTTTTCGAAAATTTACAAAATTTACAATCAATTGCCAAAGGGGCTTAGAGAAACACCTCCATCTGAGATATCTTTTAAATTATTATGTACTGAACTAGAAAAAATATAGAATCCTGCTTATCTTTATAATTTTGACTATGATAATATTTTCTCGAGGTTGAATAAAAGACAAGGATAATTGTGAATAGCAACATACCTTCTTTAGATTTTTATTTTCTCGTTCTGTATTATTAAAATTGAACTTTTATGCAGTATATAATCATGTTAGTCAACAATACATATAATCAATTGCTAGTCATGATTATCACTTTTTTGCATTATGCAACACTCGAATTATACCTTGATTTTTCCTATTTGGACGATGAATCTATAACTTTTTATATAATCGATAATTTTACAAATGCGATTAGTTTATAAGACCGTTCGTTTTCCTATATCATAATAATTATTACAGCCGAATTTTCAGATGTTGATATATTGTACATTATAACTAGAGATTACTACTAATCTATATGAGACTAATTGCTCATATTTATGTGATGCGCTAGCTGTTTTATATTGTACATTTTCCAATATTATTATCTATTTGATGGAACATGTGTGGTTTGAATCCAAATAAAGATATTCTATTCTACACTTTTAAAAATTCTTGCGCTCAAACAGAGGCTTCAATTTTTTAAACATCATCTATGGCCTTAACACGTCAAAGTGTGCAAGAATAGTTTTAAATTCTGATGACGATTGGAAAAAATTCGTCGATTTGAATAAAAACACTTGTATATGTCAGTTTGTTGGCTTTTTCCTCGCGCTCGCCATTGCTGACTCCATCTATATTGGTTGGGTCGTTTCAATGGATTCCTTCAGAATTTGTTTGACGTCTATATAAGACTTAATTATCCCTAATTCCGCAGTCAAAGTGTTCATTTGTGCTGACAATACTCTTTAAATGTTTTCAAATCCTTCGGAAGCCATTCAAATCAACACAAATGCTTCATTTTGAATCAAATATATATAGGAGTTTGCTCGTTTAATGCGTGTTTATTTTGTAAAACAAAAGCAAATATTGATTATTTTGTATTCCCTTCTGTGGTTGGAAGGCAGCTTCCATCGATGTGCCGATTGCTTCATCTTAATTTATTCACTTCTGCGCGGTCTGTCTATTGCATTTCCTCCAACCAATGATAGAACATTTGAAACGTTCTCGGCATTAGAGGTGGCTATTTCTACATCATAATTCATTTGAGCTACTATTGGAAGAGCCTCAAAGACGATATCAACCCGAAAGTACTGACAAAATGACTGTATCACTACGTCAAGAAAAGATGGAATACCAACTTTCATCTGAATTTCATGACAGATTACTTGCCAAAACTGTTTGGATTGATATCATGCATAAAGTTGTTAATAGTACATTTATAGCAGAAATTCCTTCAAGATTAAGAGCCACTCTGGGTGCTTAGAATACTTTAGAAATAGGATGTTCAAAAGGCTCAAAGTATTGGATAAAATTTACCAAAAACGGGAACCGAAGTTGTATGTCGTAATTGCATATTTTTAATATGAGCTGCAATTCCGACTATTATCAGAAGGACTCTTGGCCTTAAAGAATAAACATATTTCCTAGCGACGAGATAGGTGTTTGGCGAAACACAAAGTCAAGAATTCAGTTAGATGTTTGTCACATTCCCGTAATAAACAGGTAAATTCCAAGCGCTGCTGGAAGATCTTCAGGACTGCACATTAGCTTGAGTGTACATAGACGACATCCTCATATGTGGTCAAACTCGGTAAAACAACGGGAAAACTTGGACACTGTGTTATTAAAGCTGAAACATTATGGACTTGTTTCAAGGCAGAGAATAGTAAAGGTTAGTTGCTTAAACATAAAACTTTATCCGTTTGGATTCACTCGTTGGCTCTATTTCATATTAAAACAATTTTACCCAACAATTGGTGCAAGTGCAGATTGTGTTGGTCACTGATAGATATGTATGGCCAAAAATGTCGAAAAACATCAGGGCTTGAGTAAGGACATGTTTCCGTTGTTAAACTTGCATAGTTTGGCGACATATTTAGACCAAAGTGAAAATAATTAGTATATCAGCGGTCTGTTTTGTGCATGTACACATAGATATTGTAGAACTGTCCAAAAACTCTGGTCAGATATATATTCTCACAATGGTGTATCGATTCAGTCTTCAGTATGAAGTTGCAATCCTAAAGGATATGATAGCACAGGAAGTTCTACTCATGTGCTTGCATAATTGTGTGCCAGAATATGATGTATTGATTAGGGTAACTAGTGATCGTGTTAGTCAGATTATGTCTGAACTCTTACTCCAGTCATTTAATTTCATAGGGAATGAAATGAAACAAAAATTTTATTACGCATTCCCAGAGCTAGTGGGATGGTTGTGAGGCTGCACAGATAACTGATGTCTGCGATAAAATGCACTGGAATATCTAGTTGGATACATGGTTAACCTATTATTTTGCTTGCAATGAAAAACAGGTTCAGAGCACAGTTGGGAACATCTTTAACAGATACGCAATTGATTTGTTCGGCTACAGACATGTCTGATTTCCTTATATGAATCTTTCGCGGCTGAATCTTGATAATGAATTATTGAATAGACAAAAAAATCATTATACATATTATGCTTACTGGAATGATCTCAAATTCATCATAGGTAAATTTATTGTGTTCCCTTTTTTGAGGTATTCGCATTCGTAAAAGTATACTGTAGCAATTAGAGAGACGGTGAGATTTCACAATTCGTTGCAATAAAAAATTTGTAATAAATCTTATTTTTATATAGCGGATAACAGAATTAAGTGTGAGGATACAGAGCAGTTGACTGAAGGACTTAGGAAGTTAGCCTAAAAGATGTGCAGAAAAGAATGATAAATTCTGTTGTATTAAATTTTGTGATATATTTAGTAACATTGAATACACGAATTTTGCATCACAGCGTTTCAACAATGATAGTGACTTGTGCGCTTTTACACTGAACTTGTAGAGGCCCTTTGGTCATTAACATAATAGAGCTACTTATATGCTAGGCTCGGATAATTCATATATACTGTATGATAATATAATATATAACGACTAAATCCATCAGAATTGTCTCTTAAATTACAGTTCTTAAATTTCTTATTTAATCGATCTGTATCCTCTGTTTTCTCATAGCTTGCCATAATGTACAAATTAGATTTATTACAATACATTTATTATAACAATAAGTGTGCTCACTGTCTCATTGAATGCCGCAGATAAATGAACAGATTTGAAAACCTAAAAACAAATATCAACGTCAAATTCCCTGAAGAAAATTTGAGCTCCTTTCTAAAATGTAAATTAAGAATAATAATTTCGTTGTGAACTGCAATACTCTATTACCAAAATGTCTCAAGCCAAATCCACGCAGCAGGTGTACCATGCAAATCAAAATCTCAAGAAATCTGAGTTATTTGTGTGCTACAATTACTGAATTATGTTAATTAACAGAATAAACTATGCTTATAAATAACTGAGTAGACTTTGTTTACAAAAAAGACGTTGCTGTAAACGCCTCAAATTCAAGTAAATTCTGCACGACGTAAAAAGTCAGTTAGGAGCCAAGGATTGCTGAGTTAGAACTGTTGGAGGGTCCTTATTAGGGCCGGTATTGCGTTCTCCGGAAAATGCCGACAAAGTCAGTTAGTGTAACAGTGTCTTGAAGTATTCCTAGACACTTGAAACCAGCTCTGATTGACTTTGGTTGTTGTTCCTTCTGCTGTGGTGTTGACATCCGTGGTGAGTGTGAAACTCAGTAATTTCGTTGAAGTTCTGCAGTAATTGGCACACTGAAGGGATCAAATGTAGATGATACTCCGTCTCACTAGTTCTGCAACAACAAGTTTGGTGTGACTAAATTTGCCAATGTGTGTGAAGTAGGTGCAAAAATTAGCGTAGGTGACGGCAAAAGACAGCACGCGCACGTAACGCACAGCAGAAGGCAAACTCGACAACTGACTTTCATGGTAAATTAACTGTGCTTAAATAGGTTTAATTTGATTGCTCGCAGGCCATTGGTTAACGGCAAATTTCGCTTATTTCTCATTGGTGCCGCGTAAATTGAATTGAATTTAATTTACGCAATATGCCAGCGAATTGTTTTGGGTCGTTATAGTACTTTCACCTTTGAAAAAAAACGTTCATCTCGAACCAAGTTCAGCGACTATATGTTATTCTGCCCATAGCTATAAAAAGTGTACCGTAAATGATGGACTTATTTATGCTTGTTTGTTGCTTCAACAATGATATGATTCCAAATAACCACTTCGAATTGCTACACAAATTGTTAGCTGTAGTGGCCGGTCATACCGCGTGAGGCAAAATAGAGCAAAGTTTTGGGAGCCGCATCGTGAGAATTTCAAGGTAGATTGCCATTGAAGTTGCCAGGTTTCAGTTAAAGCCTGGGCAGGCTGGATCGCCGTGATTGTGTTTGTATACGACCAAAAGAGCTAGTGTGTGCTAGACGTTGTGTTTATCATATTTGTAGAGTGATCACTGTGTAATTGATGAAATTGAGATATGCATTGAAAGTGGTCTGTACCATGATATGAAGCTGATAACTAATTAGTGTTGCTACACAAAGGCGTTAGCTCTAAGTAGCTAGTCATACCAAAATAGGCAGTAAGAGTTTAGATGTGAGCCATACATTGTAATGTTAAAGTATATATATGAAAGTCAAAATATAACGACAAAAAATAGGTGAACTTGAACATTGCCGCAGAGATGGCATAAAACCAAAAAACTGTTCAAAAATGCTACACCATTGTTAGCTAAGAACAGCTGGTTATACCACGTGAGACAAGTGAGTGTGAGTAAAATTAAATAAATCCTGTGGGTTCATAGGCCACGTTGCGTGACATAGAGCGCAAGTAGTGCGCGTAAAGTTAAAAGTTTTGATACGTAGAATAACAAAATTATTAATGCTAAAAAATATCAGTTACGCGTTATGCGAAGCAAGCAGTTGCTTGGTTGAGATTGCATGCAGATAGAGCCTGAGAAATGTGTAGAAGATAGAACGCTCTCAGGATCAGGCGGTTTGATAATCGGTTTCAACCTCTCTATGTTTACCGATGTCGGTTTCGCACCTTGCATGCTAATGAAGTATTTGGGTTGTTTGAGCAAAATCGGGTAAGGACCGCGATACTTTGGTTGTATAGATGTTACAGCAGTGTCTTTGCAAACGAATACTCTCTTGCAGCTGTAGAGCTGCGGGTGAACAAAGACTGAACGAAGCGTATGTCTCGGCTGCTGTTCAGACATGTTACCGAAATGAAGTCGGAGGTGGTTAGCTTCGTTTTGTGGGTCATCCTGTGAGGGTAGTAGACGTGGGAGCTGACTAGGCAGGCGTAGATCCATATCATACAAGAGTTGTGACGCATACGTATTAATAGATTCACGAGTGCGGGAACGCATGGCAAGCTGAACTAAATGTAGTGCATTGACCCAGTTGCCCCTATTGAACGAGGATGTTAAAGCAGCTTTGAGTTCCCTATTCATTTTTTCTACCATACTGTTAGATTGGTTATGTTAGGCACTCGTCTGGTGTAAGCTGCATCCCATGAACCACAAGGTGTTTTGGAAATGATCCGATGAGAAGCAAGTGCCTCTGTCAGTGATGACCTTATTGGGAACACCATAATTGGATATCCATGAAGAGATAAAACCGTTAGTTACTTCGTCTGCAGAAATGGTGTCAAGAAGTAATGCCGCAGGCCATCGTGTAAAACTATCAATCATAGTTAGAAGGTAGCTGAGACCTTGAACCTTTGGCAGATGAACTTTGTCGATGTGGACGATGGCTAGGCGAGAAGATGTTCGGAAATGTTGCAACTTAGAACGAGTATGCCGTGTGATCTTGTTTTTCTAGCAAATGACACAATCGGACACTCATAGTTAAGCGTTCTGCCTGAGCCTTTGACCCCAGAAACGATGTGTAAGAAGTCGGACAGTCACCTCGCTGGCTGGATGAGAAATTGAGTGAATTGAGTTGAAAACTATTCTCTGAAGGCTGTTCGGCAGAACTGGCTTGTTGGGCTGCGTACCCATGAAGTAAACAATTGGTAAGCCTTCCAGAGACGGCGTATGAAATTCGTTCGGTGACGGGCTAGAGATCTTTGAATGTGAATGTCACCGCGCTGTTCCGTTCGCAGGAGGGATGCGTTAGTGCAAGTTCACTGAGTGTCACGGAGTTGAGAGTGAGTGGCGACGGCGAAGTTGGTTATAGCGAGACATCTGGCCTGGAAAGGGCGCCTTCAATGAAGTTTTGTTAGCCCTTGACATAAAAGATGTCAAATTGCCATTTGCTTTAACGTGAAAGCTCTCTTTCCACTTTGGCAGGGTACTTGGCGAAAGCTGAAGTCGCGTTTCGAAGTGCGCTAACTAATGGTGCACGATCTGTAAAAATAATAAATCTGCTGCTGCCAATGATGCTGATAAAATGGCGCACTGCGTCGTGGATGGCGAGAAGTTCTCGACCGACTGTGTCGTATCTTTATTCAACTGGTTGGAGAGTACGCGAGTTGAAACTGATAGGTTTCCGAACTCCGTCGATCTCTTGTTCCAAATTGGCTCCAATAGCGAATTCAGAATCATCTGTCGTGAGTACGAATTGTCGTTGAAAATCTGTTTGTGTTCGCATTTTAGCATTTGCTAAAGAGTTTATGGCGAGTCAAAATAATTCCTCGTCTTCAGATGAACAGGTAATGATGGAATTCTTGCTAAGTCCTTTTCGATTCTGCAGGTGTCTACACAAAGGATAAAGTTGTCTTGAAAGGCCGGGAAGGAACTTGCAATAGTAGTTTAGGACTCCCAGAATTTTCTGCAACTCGCTAACAGTCTTCGGTGACTTCCTGATTGAATTCGCCTTTGATGGCAAAGTTTGAATACTTTGTGGCATGATACAATGCCCTAGGAAGTCCACGGATGTAGTTGCAATCTGCATCTTGTCACAGTTGATCTTGAGTCCGTGGTTGGATAATTGTCAGAGGACATTGCGTAAATGCTTGACATGAGTTTCTAAGTGTGAACTGAATACCCTTATGTCATCGCGATATCACATACAGTAAGCGGCGTCGTCGCGAAGTATGTTGCCAATGACTCTTTGAAATGTCTGTGAAGCACAATTAAGTCCAAAAGACATGTAAAGATATTCTAAAAGGCCAAATGGAGGGATGACTGGAGTCCTTTCGATATCCTCTGGTGCTACCAGGATGTGATGGTAGGCTTGTCTGAGGTCAATCACTGAGAAGAAATCACTGCCGTTGTGTATTTCAAGTAAGGTGTTAATATTTAAAATAGGATATGCATCAGGTTTTGTCACTGAATTTAACTTGCGGTAATCTCCACAGGCTCTATACGATCCGTTTGATTTAGAGATTAAGTGCAGCGGTGACGCCAATGAACTTTTCGATGGTCTGATAATTCCCTCTTCCAACAGCCTTGAAAATTCCTCTTGGGCAGCTTTCAGTTTAGCAGAGGCCAGTGGTCGCTTCTTGAGTGCAATAGGTTGTCCTTCTGTGACGATATGGTGCATCGTGTTGGAGACTCGTAGCTCTGACTTTCTAAGATCAAAAAGCGACTTGTGTTCTCAAAGAGCTGCTAATAACTCTGCTGAATGATGCACTGGGGTTTGCTGAATGACCTGTAACTCCAAACGCTCGGAAGCAAGTGTCCAAAACCTTTGCTGAAGTCTGGTGGAGGGGTCGATAATCTTTTGATTGGCAAGATCAACAATGAGCCGAAATTTCAAAAGAAAAGCAAGGCCTATTATATTGTGTTAGACCTAGACGACGATAGAGTTGTGAGTAAATTCACGTCGTAAACCTATGTTACGTGTGCGATTCCGGCAGACATAAGTAGGTATGGGCTCGCCTCTAGCGGTTGCGAGTAGAACGCCTAGCGAAATCTCGGCCATTGAATCACCCTTGAGAACTGAGACAGATGCATCTGTGTCTACGATAAATTCTTCGCGAGTTCTGAAATCAAGAAGATGCAGAAGTTCGTTGGGCTGTCTGGCCGGGTCATGCAAGCAATAAGGCTGGTGATTGCGACTGACATTGCCCGTTTTCTATCTATGTAGCAAATTCGGCGTGGACGGAAAGAGTCAATAGGAATGTCGGATTGTAAGTGATTTGTTCCTTGTGGCGCCATTGATATCGTTGATGCGCAGAAAGTACGGTCTTCTACTTTCTGCGCCATACGTTTCCGATCCTGATGCCCTACTGTGCCTGTTTTCTGTTGTCTTTCCCGTCAACTGCCGAAATTGTCATTCATTCGGAAATTCTTCAGAACGACAGAGACAGACTTGACGTGAATAAAAAACTTCTGGTGATTATAGCACCAGTTCTTTAGGGCATATCTGTTAAAGGATTGCGGGGATCTTGATCGCCACCTAAAGTTATAATGTGTTTTGGGCGTAAAATTTGTTCGAGCGTTTACCTGATTTATCTTGCATTGCCCAATGGCCAATCCTTCTAGAACTTTAGCCATGTTCGCTACTGTCCTCTATAAAGAGGAGATAATATCATCCTGCGGGTGCGGAAAAAAGATGACTTATTTAACATAGATTTCAAAACCCTAAATTCTAACTCACATCTCTCAGATAAGTCATCTATTTTTGGGAGCTGTCTGGCGAACAATTTTAGTGACTGTGGAAGATTGTTAATAAAAACAACCTTAGCCTCATGGTCAGTAATATTGTTTTTATTCCAACGTTTCGTAATTCCTTTAAAATATCAATGGTGCCAAGGTTTGGCATGTCTAACTGCCCATATTTATTTATTATCTGTTCAGTTTCTGTGGGACCCAGCAAAGATTCTACTTCTTGGTCGTGGTTGACTTCTAGATTTTTCGCATAACAACTAGTTGCCACTTATGACCTTACAAACATATCCTGGTCTTTTGGACAAAACTAATGTAAAGGGATCCGATCCTTGCTCTTCCGCGATTTGACTAACTAAATCAGGCATAGAATTGTCTAAATTCTTCAATGGACCTTTAAATAACAGCGCGACATCAGCTTCATTCGGTCAGCTAAGTTCATCGGCTACCACATTCTCTTTACCAGCAATATGAGACACTGTGAAATCGAACTCTGCTAGCCATGTTATTTGGAAATTTACTCTACGAGAGTAATTAAACCTAGGTGTTTTACCAAGTATGCTGATCAGAGGCTTATGATCGGTCAATAACTTAAACTTATGTCCGTCTAAGTAATGCTTGAAGTGTAGCACTGCGGCATACACTGCTAGAAGCTCTTTGCCAAAAGTATCATAACGTTTTTCTCGATCATTAAGCTTACGGCTATAAAACCCAATCAGTCTTACTACGTCCTGATCTCTTTGCTGTAGCACTGCCCATAATGCATCATCTGAGGCATCTGTGATTAGTTCGAAAGGTTTTTCCTAATCTACAGGTGCTAATGTGCTTACGTCACTTAACATTTCCTTGGCCTTTTGGAAATTTTCTCGGTCTTCTAGACTCAAGTTTATAGGCCAAGACTTCTTGATCGTGCTCTTTTCACGAGTGAGATGGCATGTTAACGATCCAAGAACTCCGGCTAGACCTGGAATGAATCGACGATAATAGCTGATCATGCCCAAGAAACTTCGCAACTGGCGTATGGTTCGGGGTTCCGTTACGTCCTTAATAGCTTGGACCTTATCTTCCAAAGGTTTAATTCCGTCTTTGGAAAGTCTATGACCAAGGTATTTAACTGAAGAGCAACCGATATTACTCTTATTAGGTTTGACCACTAATCCATATTGTACCAGCCTGATCAAGACCGTTTCCAAATGCGTACGATGTTCGTCTCGTGAGCGACTAAAAATTATTATGTCGTCTATATATACCCTCGCAAATGGACAACTCTGAAGGATTTCTTCAGCCAAACGCTGGAATGTCTGACTGGCATTTGTCAAACCAAAAGGCATTCGAAGAAATTCGTGCGATGCCCCTCCTGGAAATCTGACTGTGGTGAGTGGTGTCGAACTTTCCTCCATTGGTATCTGATATTACGCTTTCTGGAGATCTAAAGTTGAATAAACCTCATATCCAATTATATCTTGGAGTAAAGTACTCTAGATAGGGAGAGAATAAGAATCATCCTTCCTCACTGAGTTTAATATACGATAATTCCCACAAACCCTCCATTGACCCGGTTCAGGTTTGGGAACTACTATTATTAGGGAAGCAAAATTGGAATTTGACCTTCTACAAATCCCCTCTTTGCGCAATTGGTGAAATTCTGACAAAGCAACCTGTTGCTTGTGTTGTGCCAATGGTTGAGCCTTTGGTGAACAAGGCAACGGAACCACCAATTCTATTTGGTGTTCTACTCCTGTCTTCAAACCTATCCTTTTGGCACTGAAAGGTTAAAACACTGCTAGGTGCCTCTCCATTATATCGGCAAAGTCATGTGCGACTGTTGGACGAGGTAAAAGAACTGTTCTAACTGACGATGTGTTAGACTCAGTAGGTGTTGATATCACTACGCCTTCTGCGATGTTTCTAGCCTTGGGGTCTAATGGCAGCTTGAAATGTGTCAAGAAATCCATGCCAATGATATGGTTCTTGACATCGGCTACTAGAAAATTCCATCGGAAGGAAGATTTCAGGCCTAACGTTACCGACATTTCTTTCACCCTTTTCACTCCTATCGGACTACCGTTTGCGGCCCATAGTTGATAATCAAATTTGGGGCAATCTGCTTCCACCACGTCTAACCTAACCATGCTTACCTCAGCACCCGTATCGATAAGAGAATCTAATCCAGATAATTCATCTTTAATAATGAACTTGTTGCTGGACAATCCGGCAATGTTTTCCAGATCTCCGCTTAGTAAGAATCTGACCCTCTTGCCTTCTTCTTCGGTGCTATTTGATCTAGTCGCATCTTTTGCTTTGAGTATGCCTTTTAAAGGTATATCTGGGAGCCTTTGCAATGGAACCCCCCCCTACGGCACCTACTAGCGCGGGTTTTGTCCTTTTACCGGTGATGGATTTCTTTCTACCGGTTTAGTGCTTCCTTTCCATTTGGGTCCACCTAATCACGGGTATATACAATTTTCACCTTGGCACTTCGCACTGCGTCCGTACTCGCAATTTGCCTTACACCATTCGCGTGGCCCGTCGAAGCCTTGACGCGAGTGACTCCCTTGACGTCTATTATAGCTATCCTGACTCTGAAGTTGTGCAATATCACTACGTAAGCTAGCAACTTCTCTACATAAGAAACGCAAGGTTTCTTGTATAGTCAGGGTGTTTTCGGCATCTGCCCTGACTGGCTGCGTCGTGACAGAATCTGCTATTACAGCATGTACTTGTGGTTCCTGCTGTTTATACACGCCGTCTAACCCTCTGAGTTTAGTTGGCCAATCAATGCCATAGTGTCAAATACTGCCAATGTGGTTCTAAGCCTAATTGGTAGCTCAGCTGTGAAAATGGAATTGACTACATCTCTAGATATATTCAACCTGGAAGCTTTTGTGCAAAGGCGTTCATAAAATTCGGACGGTAATTGACGCCCCATTTTTTCTACGCGTAATAGTTCCCACATTTGCGCTGATCTTCCAGGCTGATATCTCTGTTGAATTTCAGCCATTAATAACTCAAATGCATTGTACGGCTTTTCTTCCACAGTTCTGTCTCTGAAATTTTTCAAGGCATTTCGAAAATTTTCAGGCAATGCCATCCATGCTGCAACAAATTTCTCCATTGGATTTACAATATTATAAGCACTAAATATCATTTGGGCATCTCCTACCCAACTTGAAAGTTTTTCTGATTTGTACTGCGGTAGACTTAAAATTCTTGGACTGGCGCGGTCGCCAAATTTTGAAGAAGCCCCTAACCTAATCGAGTCTGAGAGCCCCATAGATGCCAGATCGCTTGAAGTCCTAAAATTCACAGTAGAGTGTGATATTCTTATATTTCCATTTATATCTGCTAGATTCTATTCCGCAATATCCTGCACTAACCTACTTGTGTCCTGAAATTTAATATCGATCTCTATGTCTTATTAGTTTAACAATTAAATCGACACTTAATGTTAGGCAATCGGAATGTGAAAGTTGTATCGTAATAATTCCCGAACAAATAATCTGGAAGGAGATATACGTGAACAACAGAATAATCAAATTACCTGTTCCAGAACGTCTCTTTTCTGTGTGATATGATATCAGAACAAAAGGCAATTATAGTAGGAATATATTGTTGAGATGTATTCGTGTTACTAGAGAAAAATTTCAAAAATGCAGCAGACCAAATTATGCTAAGACCAGTCGAAGTGCCAGTTACTCGAAAACTGAAAATGGCGCACAAATCAAAGTCAAGTATTTAAACAATGAATGTTCTGGAAAATAAAAAGAAAAAATTCTTTTTAAATAAAATTCGTTACAATCAGCCATGGTGGTTTAAATTTATCAGTCAATGTTATTTTACATATGGCGGAGGATTTAACTTCCTCCACATGACCACAACATCCTCTCCAGTTTTCTTTAGGGCACCACGTCATAATTTACTGCAAAACACGTTTTAGTAATATTTTGGCAGTAAAAATACAAATTACAGGATTATATATCACGTTACAAAACTCTGTGCATTCGGAGTTAATATTACATTGTTAAGTTGATTGGCAGGAGTTACTGGAAATTTTAATTTTGTCTTTAATTTCTGCGGTGGTTTGCAAAATGGCTCAGCTTCGTAGGTTTTTCGTTGGTGGAAATTGGAAGATGAATGGAAACAAATCAGAAATAACAGCGATCTGTAATGGGCTTGCCTCTGCTTCGTTAGACAGTAATACAGGTAAGTTATGTTACCTTCTTTCCACCTCACGTACGCATTGTCCTAATCTATTTTTTCTTTTTAGAGGTATTACTTGGTGCTCCTAGTATTTACCTCGATTTCGCTCGTTCACTTTTGACTGAAAGATTTCATATTGCTGCACAGAATTGTTACGCAAGTGCGAAAGGTGCTTTTACTGGAGAGATCAGGTATGTGTTTTTATTATTGCGCATATATTACCGGATTTAACCATTTATCTCTCATATTAGTTTATCTTGTTTGTTTATCTACAATTGTTAGCTCTACATGAACGTTTAGCTAAATATTCAAATTCAAGTTTTTATGTAGAGGCTCTAATCATATCATCTAACGAGCACGAGTGGGTCGTCAGAGTTATTCTCATCTGTGTTATAATGGACTAAAGGTCTTGTGAACATAAAATGGTGTAGTGTGAATGACACTCCAGTCTCGTTGGCTGAGCCCTTCTAATTAACCCCTGCGTTTCACTTTCTCACCATCAATATCGTCACATGAAAGACCGGCATTCATGCCTGTGAAATTAAAATTTTTATTCAAAGTACTTCCTTCATGTTCATGAAAAAAAATTTTGCGATTCTAAATTAATCGAAATTACCTGATTGCGTTTTGACTAACGCAGTTAATCTTTTTCCAGTAGTTTTCTTTCGTTTCCAAGATATGTCAGCAGCCTTCCTCAGTTGGTCCATCTCTCTTGTAAATTGTGACTGATAATAAATGATTGAGAAAAACAATCTTCAGCTTTATAGTATAGCTACGTGTATGTAAAAGAAAACTCGTTATGACTAGAGTAAAATAGACTAAAATAAATTGTTGAAAAATGACGTTATCCACATTCTTAGCCAGAAACCAATACATCAATCTCGAGAATCGAACTCTTATTATTTATAAAACTTTCCCGAATGAGATTGACGCCATTGTCTATTGATAAAAAGCGATAAAGGAACCCGCAATGGCGGGCAGCAAAATCTCATCGTATTTGATGATGATTTATTAGAGGAGCATTAGCTGTTGATAAAAAGCGGAGATGATGACTTACGAGACAGTTAACAGTAAAATAGCATTGTAACATTGTGACGAGGACTCGTTGAAGAAGCTGAAATAGAAGAAATAACTATTAATATAACAGCTGACAATCAGGCCATTATTTGCAAAAGGCACGGAGAAAACACTATAATGTTCTTTAGTCACCTGCATAACATCGGAAAGCCAGTATAATGACCAGACGTATTGATAGTAACAAGAAAGTATATTTCCGCGAATAGTGCGTTTAAACCCTCGTGGCCTTGGAAACAGCTTTTAGTAAATATGTTTGGAGTATGCTTGGATTGAACTGAGAAATTAAAATAACACGTGGCATTGAATGATGGGGGTGAAGAGAATTCTGAAAAGGGAGTCAAGTTGAGACATTTGGCACACAGAAGAAAATCCTTATTTGGCGACAGAACCATAAAAAATGAGGATTTACCAGGAATTACTTTTTATAGGTAAGACCTATGGGGAAAAGACGTTGCGGAAAGCGAGAAGCAAGCGCTCTAGTGCAAAATGTGAATTCGAAGTGATGGGCAATAACATTTAACGATGTGAAATATGCGAGGCAGGACGTAAGCTTTGAATAAAATGGGTCTAAGGATAGGGTTTTGTTTCTTGAAGCTTATTGAACAAGCCAATGTAAAGAGTTTTAATATGACTTCGTTAAGATGCAGTTAGAAGTAGAGAACGGGATGCGTAAGTGTTTGACAGAATTGATGATCTCCGAGTGTAGGAAACAGTATGCAATTTTTGAAGGAGTATTTGATTCGAGATCAAATTTTATCAAGCTATTTAAGGCAAATGTTGTGTTTGTGGTAAAGATGAAGATTCGGGAGAGCCGAGTGACTACTAACGAAAACTACTACCATTTCATCGGTATATTTACACAGTTTCAATGGGTTATTCTCAATTTTAATATATGCAAGTGCTAGATTGAAACATGTAGATGCGAGCACTGAGCTCTGCGGAACTCTATAACAGAAATAAACTGATCGAGAGTGACAATCGCCGGGAAAGAATAAATCAAACGCCATTTAAATATTCGCGGTAGGATAATTGAAATGTCTTCGAAAAATGGATGAACAGCAGGGATTAAAAACTCTGGCTGGATTTGTGGAGGAAGAACACCCATTGAAATATCCATGTTTGGTGTCCAAAATGGAAGTTAGATCTTGATTTAATGATATGACACATTTCGTTATAGAGGTTTGAAGAACTTCAGTGCACGGTAGAATGATGGAGATGGGACGGATTTTCTCAATTGAGAATAACGAAGAACTGCCGTTTTTTGCATTATGTAATATCATCGACTTTAATCCTTCGGGATGATTTGTTAATTAGGAAATACCTGTTAAAATTTCTAAAAGCACGGAGAAATGGTTACAGCTCAGAAGATCAATGATGCCAACTGAGATACCATAGTAATCAAATTGACGTTTGCTTTTAATGTCTTTTTTTGCTTGTACTCCTAGTTTCGCCGTCACTGGTCGCCTCTGTCGAAGAGTAGTAATTAGAATAAAAGCTAAGGTAGTCGTCTGCAAATTTTTGCCAGTTGATCCAGTGAAGTTCATATGCTATTCATTGGTATTGTGGAACAATTGGTCCTTAATGATTGAGAATTTCCAACTAGTATTGTTAGTTGTTCGCATGTAATCTTTGACGCTAGTCGAATTGAGAAATTGCAGGCTTGTAACTTTGTGCGTAGTTTTGAATTCAGAGCCAGATTATCTCACACTTTGAAGTACGCATGTGTTGGATAGTGGTATTGCCGGCTAAACTGGAAGAAAATGCGGAATGTATCCCGGATAACAGAAGCTTATGTTGTCATGAATGATTATGGTTTCGCGGAATCAGCTGAATGCATCCTAGTAAATGAAACACGTCTGGACGTTTTTGTATGGTCCTCATTGAGACAGGAGATTAGGGGGGGCTAAGGAAGGATATTTGACAGTTATCTAGATTATGGAAAATCTCTTGACGCTGGGCATTGATCACTAATGAAGCATGTTTAGTTTTTTAAACTTGTGGGTCACATTGTTTCTGATGAAGGCTACCGATAAGTTTAGCCGAAATACATCGGAAAAAGAAAACTATTGGAACAATGAAAGCTGCGTTAGTCAAAACGCAGATCAGGTGATTTAAAAAAACAATCTACATTCAAAAAACTTCTGACTTATTAATTATAAAGTTGTTTGTGGGATGTGCTTTCCGTTAAAAAAAGGCTTTCTAAACCGGAAGTAGAAATATTCGGAGTCAAATTTAAGTAGGTTGTAGGTATGCTTAAGGTAGCCTTTACAGTAATTTAAAGTCTAATAATTTTTCCTTCATTTAGAATATTGGCGCACAGGTTTAGTATTTATTTGAACAGTTCGGTGCCAGTTGTTCAGACATTTTTGTGTATCTAACTAAAGTGTACAAAATTATCATTTTGTCATGAGCTGTTAGATTGAAATTTATTTTATCAATAAAATGTTATGTACTAATTTAAGTATATGATAAAATATATTCGTTTCAATTAAGTGAACTCTGTTATTTTATAACATTGATAATGCCGAATATTCTCAATGGCTCTAAGCGGACTTCGTTGCTTATAAATCATTAATAAAATGTAACTCCTATACGGTACCGTGTCTGGTTTTATAAGGGAGTTACATCGCATTGTGTCCAGCTCAATTTTATTATTCATTTTGTTGATTAAATATTTTACCTCCCTATGTAGTCTTTCTGTAAACATTCTTAGCCTTAAATTGTTTTAAAATATTTTCATTATAATTTCCATAATTTTTTAAAATATTGGCGCGACCTCAATCGGAATTTAGGTGGATATCTACATTGGGTTTAAGCCATTTTCCATCTCAAAATTCACTCCTTGGTTTCCTTTAATCTGTTGAAACCTATGTTATTAAAACCGTGACTTATCCTTTTTCGGATGCCCTTATGTTGTTTGGAGCCATTCCCAAGTATGTTAAATTTAAGAGAGTGCACATCTTAGCAAATTGAGTTTGGTTAGAATTAAGATCCATGATTCGAAGATTCCCATTTATTTAATGTTTCAATTGCCTAGCTTATCAAGGTTTGTGTGGATAAATTCCTACTGTAGATAATTTCTTATTTTGGCTCAATTTTGTCTTTTAAGTAATTACTTCCTGTTTTGACCGTTTGTTACATTTTGTCCTGTTAAACTCAAGATACTGGTTTTTTTGCCAAATATAGTGTCGCCTGGATGGTGAAGCTACGTAGCATTATAAAAAGTGACCGATATCACATATATAGTTGTCCGACCTACTTAGACAGTGTTGCTAGCTACCACGATTGTCGTTCTAAATTAAAAGTTGGTTGTAAAACTGGTGTGTCAGTGGTAAATATTACGTCTGCCATGTTTCATTAGTACACTAGAACACCGACAATATGCTTTATTTAAAGACTGGATGGGGTAGCCAATTTGAAAGCAATTGGCTCTCGATAGTTAGGTAGGAAACTTCTTGGGCGAAGTAAGTGATTATATAATTCGTTTTTCTCTTCCTCTAGCGACACGGAATCACCAGCGTAGTTGAGGTCAGTAAGCTGGCTTCTCTCTGATTCACATTCTGGTCAGTGTGGTAGAGATCAAAGTCGCTTTCGACATTGGTATGCTTATCGTAGTTTACGAATACAGTTACATTTTTAATTGAAACCAATTAATTGTTCTTTTGTACGTAGTTGAATTAGGGTATATGTATGAGCACAATTACACGATGTATTCATAATGCAAAGTTGAATTTCTCAATAAATTTAGACATCTTTTTATGTAATTTTTATACGATGCTTACCTACGTATTAACCCATCGGATTTACGTACTAGTTGATTTTCGAAGAATATGAGTATCATCATTCTGAAATTTACTTGTTCAATATTTCTCGATTCTGTCTAACAATTAATTACCTGATTTTCGGATTGCGTACCGAATTGTTTGAATCCACTGTCATTATGATTTTCCCAAATATTTCGATATACTGGTACGAATATCCACATCACCCTCTAAGTTGACAATCAATATGTCAAGTGGAAATATTAGTTTAAACTGCCACATTTATACTTGTTGTTAAATCTCTTAAGCATAACTTGTTTTTTTAAATAAAAATGATAGGAAAGTGTACGTAAAATTGGTTTGTGTATGTCTGCATGTTTGCATTCTTCGCAATGAGATTACAGTGTTTAAATGACAATTACTGACAACTCACTAGATAAGCGTACGTCATGCCGGTGTGTGTGTTCTCGTTTGTTTTCGATTGAGGAGTAAGCAATTAATGCATGTGTACACTCATCCCAGTGAAATTACTGCGATTTAGCAACATCTGACCATTCACTGAATAAGCTTGTTTGTGTGTGTGTGTGTGTGTGCGTGAGCGTTTCCTTAAGACTGAGAACTAATCTGTTACACGTAATTACAGGCACGTGTATCAGTCATTCAAGTGAAACTAAAATGATAACTGTCATTTCCTAAATGCACACGTCAGACCTATTTTTACAATTACTTTCATAAATGCAGTAATAACGAGTGGCATTCCGGTGAGGAGGGGGCAAGATACTATGAATAAAGTAAATAATTAAGAGTTAGCAAAATTAAATTAGAAACAGATAAAGTGTTTCAATAAGGTAGAAAGTTAAACTAAACGGTTCGTAAAAGAAATAAAATTGCCTGATAAATAAAGACACTAGTAATAGTGCAAAGAAAATTTGCCTATTTAAAAAAAATAAACCTTCCCATCATGGATAGATAAATGTTTGTTAAAGGCGCTACACTAACAACAGAACGTAAGATAATAGATAAAATAAGATTAAAAGTAATCAAGGATGAAATTACAAGACAATCAGATAATAAATAAGGAGATATTGAATTACTCACCCTCCACCTCTATAAGTTAATATTAGTCCAGTGTTCTTATTCTTTTACTTGAGCGAGTTTCTAATTCAGATTAGTGTAATCTTCGTTTCCGACCATTATTCAATGATGTATTCCAAATAGGACCTAGGGATTATTATACAGCTGTTTCATTTATCATGTCATCTCTCGATTTAATTTCCTTGGATTCTCCAATCAATCTAGTCGATCTGCTACGGCCACATTGTTATACGTCTACACCCATCCCACTTAATTGAGTGTTCTGTCTCTACTGCATGGCGTGCAAGATCCGATCTATTAACATGGTCATACTTGCATGCGGTTTTATGTTCCCCTCTTCTTTCCCTAATTGGACGCATGGTTTCACCTACATACAACAGGTTACACTCGTTACATGGAATTTCATATACTCCTGATGTGTCTAATGGTTCTTTTTTCTCCTTTTGGTTGGGCAGTTTAATACCTATGGTAACGATCTGTTTTAAAATAGTTCGTATATTGTATTTAGATGCTATCATTTTGATTTTCCTACTTAGTTTAGAGTCAGGTATTACCATTACCCTCGGATCATCTTTTGTTTAATTAGACTCTGTAGGGATTTTACTAGCAAAGGAAATGTCAGCGGAATATTCGTAATGAATTCTCATGCTTATAGATCCTATATCTTTCGTTCTAACATAGATGTAAACATATTTACCGTGTTTGAATCAACGAAACACCTATTCATAGACCATCTGTGTTTCTTTGGTATCATCCATTAAAATTTGTTAATCATCAGGAAAAATAAAAAATGCTTTTTTACGAAGATCTCTGTCATGAAGTGCTAATGCAATTCGACCGAGCATACTGACACATCTTTATTTTCTTTCTAGAGAAATGAAGGGAACACTAAGATATTTTGTTACACTATCAAATTCCGATGAATCTTTGACACTAAAAGCAGATCTAGTTTTCGTCATGGACACTGTTGTTCTTAAAGAAATACCTGATCTTTTTATTTGCTATTGCGCACAAGCTTAATGTCCGTTAGTTTAATAAATGAAGATTATTTTGTGCGGCACGTGCACTTATTCTTCCCTTAAGCTAACGATTTCTTTTTCTTTGTGGTATTTTGCCTTTTTAGGGAATCATTTTTGAGGCGCTATATCGGAGCACCCATTTCATATTTCTGTGCATCAATCACTGCTTGTCTGATTTTAGGCAATACGGCGAAATATATTGCTATATTTTATTCTTGGCAACAATGTTCGTTTAATTATATTAATGTTAATTTTAAAACCATTTTTTCATACAGAATGGTGTCTGTTATATATTGACAGATTGGGGATGCCATTTAGGCTCCACTTAAAGGAAAGGCTGACGAAAACCATTAGGTAGTATATAAATGAAATGTGTGTAGTGTGCGGCATGGTGGCTCAGTGGATAGAACAACAATTTATGAATAAGACGTGCCCAGGTTCGAGGCCTGTCCGTGGCAAATTCTGGACTGTAAGGGATGAGTTCCCAATAAGGACGAAACCAATCTACTGGATGAATTGCTTAGGTTTTACTGACAAATTTGTGTACATAATGGATCACATGTTTATATTAATATAGCAACCTTGATTTGCATAATATAAGTAGGGAAGCAGAAGACTATGGTGAAATTAATTATCGCCTAAATATGTTGGTAGTTTTTACTGAAGAAAGTTAATCCGATCGTTATGAAGAAACGGTATACTTCATTGATATTTTCATAGTTGAATATTGGGATCTGGTACTTTTCGGTTTATATAATAGACTTGGTAATTGATAAAATTAGTATTTCGTTATTGATTTACTAACATTTAAGTTAATCTTATGTCACCAATTTCCTTAAATTTTGCTTGCATTTCGTGCATTTTTCCAACACGAAGGCGCTTTGTGCCATGTTACGATCACTTACTGATATCATTAACAAAATTTCCGTTTATATTTAACTTTTTTAAATAACAAAATGTATACTTTTGAAAGATCAGCAAACTTTCTATTTTGCAATTGATGTTTCTGGCTCATATTTTTACTTTGAAATCTTGTGCACGTTTCTACTTGACCCCAACTAGTTTTCTGGTTGTGTTCTTTAGAAATTCAATCAGAATATTTCACAACTAAACGTAATCACCGAGTCAAAATGAGTCATTTTTTCGCTTATTGTTTTACTTGAATGTTGCTAGCCCGGCGATGATCAAAGATATAGGTTGCAATTGGGTTATTCTCGGCCACTCTGAACGGCGCCACATTTTCGGAGAAAGTGACGAGGTAAGGTTTTCATTAGTTTACGTTAATTTGCATGCAAACTACCATGAAATCATTACCGTGATTTCATTTTTTTGAAAGAAATATTAGAAACAACATTCTGGAAAATGTGGAAAATCACAGAGTTTTCTAATAAATTAATGTCATTTTTGTTATCTATTTTTATTTGTATAAATATTTAAAATTAATGTGATGATCCTGGTATACCATCTTGCATTGCAGGTACACGCGTTTTTCACGCGTGTCTATATTTTGTGTGTGCGCGGGTTACTCGATTAAGCCATGAGCACAGTTTCACTTATGCCAAAAACTGCGATTATGCCGTAGAACATAATTTTTGTTCTAATATTTCATATCAAACTGGAGCTTGTTTTCTTTAGAACTATAAAATTTTCTCGTGTATCGATTAAATCATCAACAGAAAATTTAGCTGCCTTTTATAGCGCGGTCAAGTTGTGCATTCATTTAATTCTATTTGAAGCAAATAATTATTCTTTACATTATTACATTTCTTATGTAGACAAAAAGTAAGGCATATTGCTTAATAAAAAATTTAATGCACAATTTTAAGGTATAAGACGATTTTCACCGATGCCTATTTTATTCAATTTACATTTAAAAATTAACCGACGCACGACAAGCAAATCTAAATTCATCTTTTATTCACTAAAATGCTCAACTAATCTGTCGCAAGCCAGCTGGATTAGTGTTAATACCAAACCATACACATACTGACCGGAGCACGAACTGGAGCAAACTCGCTTCTGAATTCTTTCTGTAGTTAAATTACTTAGTTTTCTAATTATTGTAATATATGATTTCTAATCCACAAAATTTATGTAGTATGCCTAGCAGCATGCTTATTATCTAACTAATGCCGAATTCAAATATTGGCCGCAGAAATTCGAGTTGCTACTGATGAATGCCAGTAAAGTTGAAGCCGATAGAGAGTTTATAAGCCGTATAGTGTTTTAATTTTATATCAATATCATTTATTTATACAAACCCTGTCATTTTTCAATATACATTTTCAGCGCTCTGTCGATAACATATCTAGTTAATTAGCTTTGTAACACGGCTATTGCTAGTTGCTTGTTGAATTTTAAAAATCATATTGAAGAAATTTTGAGAGTAAATTATCAAAATTAGCCTGGAGAGACGTGTAATTCATGGTTTTATTCAATGCTTGAATTCCAGATGTTCCTATGTTTGGAAAGACGGAGAAACGCTGTTTTATCAAAGGTTGACTGTATCTGATCATATGTAAAGGCGTTTTCTGGCTCTTTAAAAAGCAGATAATGCTCGTTGTTTTCGAGCGACAGACCATATAGCATAAGAGAAACTGACAATAAACCAATGGATGTATGCTGCTCGTTAGCCTTCTTTGGCAAGCTATATAAGAGCAGGAGGATAAAAAAATCATCCGTCGCCTCTGGCAATGAAAATCTTGTTATATTTCATCACAGCTAAAATTTAATAGAACGAACAATGATTCCATACTCAATTGGCCAGAGCAAAGTTTAAAAATGGTTGTCATTCGGCTGAGTCTTACAGAGTGGATTATCGAAGTCATGTTAATCCAGATAAACGTAAATTGTGTCTCCCGTAGTGGAAGGCTTACTATGAAATTCTGATTAAGGACCGACATAATCGCGTACCTGTCAAATGGTAAACGGTGTTAATTTTTAACTTTTTATCAGAGATTGGTCAGTGTTTGATCAACTTCTATATACTTACGGTATACACCATAGAGAGCTGTACTCGCTTGTGTGAATTTCACGAATTAAAAATTCTATCAATCCATCACATATTACAACTAACGTGGTTAGCGATGAAGAGACCTTTCTGCGAGTTTGACATTGAAACTCCTACTTGTGATGAAGTGGTAGTAATTTGAAGTCTAATGAGGTATCACAAATCCATTGGAATCATATGCCTCACCTCATAATTTTTCAAGTTCGGTGAAATAAACCTGAAAAAGGTCTGCACAAACCTATAATCGTGTTTTGCAGGGAGAAATTCGTGTCAAATTAGTAGAGAGATGTTGTGTTGCCTATGCACGAGATGGGAACATTAACACTTTGCCAGCTATCGTGGCATCAGTTTTCTCCGTGTTGCATCAAAGATGATTTATATTCTCCTCAGAATGATTCGTGACGAATGAGAAATTAACTAGGTCAACTAAGACTGGGCATCGCCCAAGAATAAGATGCTTGCATTCTTCATAATCTCGATTTGGGACATGTTTATTAGGGACACATCCTTGTCTTTCTCTGTCACATAAAGCATCATCACGAGCTAGGCTAAATGATGGCGTCCGGAAAACCTGATCATTTGTTGAAGCCTACATTAATGACTCATCAGCTTATATTCACACTAGTAAGGGTCCTCCTGAACATTCTGAGATTGGCTCAGACATTCTAAAAGGATGACATTGCTTCCGGGGATGGAGGTTGGTGTTAGTGGTGATGGCTTACTGAATCTGCTACTCTGATCGTAGTAAATAAAGACGAGGTTCAAAGAGCTATTAAATACACTTAAGGTGTGTCCATGTGGAACGTCATGAAAACAATCGTAGTATTCAATTTTAGATCCTGGGTCTAATATTATACTGACCGGTGGTGTTCTGTCGATTTTCAACGAATTTGTCTATTTAGGATCTTCAGTCAAATCAAATGGGTCAGCTTCTTTCCAAATTTTCTGAAATATTTGACTTCGCAGCTGTCGTCACATTATGCAACTAACTATAGAACCGTCCAACTATTTTACTAAGCACAAAGTGAAGCATATTATCGCTCCTCCTTTATGCAATGGTTGGAAATTGACCGACTGTAGGTTCCAGTGCCTGGGCAGCTTGTTTAATCTTTACATTGGCCATTTTTGGTTTAGGTCATTGCTAGCTGAATCATGTAGCTATTACTCAAGAGCAAGATTTACGAACTGAGCAGTTCAGTTTGGCTGCACTTTAGCGTAATATCACCATCACACCCTCTTATTCGTCGCTGAGTGTGTTGGTCGGAACCCTTTTTGAGAAGGTTTTATACACATCCTGCTCGCCAGGCTACTGAGCCATGTCCTGTGTATGGACGACGAGGTGAGAATACGGATCGCGAAAGCTAGAATAGCTTTCTTGAACCTTCGCCATTTATGTAGAACGCGAATATTTCACTTTTCCTTAAAAGTCGTGTTTACAATGCATCTGTACGCGCAGTCTTACTATACGCTAGAGAAACTTGGCCTCTTAGAGTTGATGATTTGAGACGTTTACAGGCATTCGATCATCGTTGGTTACCAACAACGAATAACTAACGTTGACATCCGTAGACGTATTTTTGGATCTAACAATAAGAGCTCGTCGTTAGAAAAGCAAATAAGGCTCCATCAAATTCGTTGGCTCGGTCACGTTTTGCATATTCCCTCATTTCGATTGCCCACTAGAGCTCTGTTAACTCATCCAGCACCAAATTGGCGTAAGAAACAAAGTGGGCAGATTTTGACATGGCAGAAACTATTGAAGTCACTTACATCCAAATTGGGTAGTATAGGACCCACTTGTCTGCCAGGATGGGGTCCTCGTGCGCATCATACTTCTTGGTTAGAAACCATTAGCGACATGGCATTGAATCGAACTCAGTGGCGATCTAGTTTCAGATGTCTAGTAGAATCATCTTCGTAGCTTTCATTTCTTATTAGGGTAAAGTTAGCTGCGAAGTTTCGGTTTGTTTATGACGTGATACAGTGAAATCCACAAGGAAGCTGTATTGCTGATGTCGCCTTGCCCGAATGCTAACTTGGCCCTAATGGTGTTGTGGAGAGGTTTAGTTTGCCACATTTTTGTGAGTTATCCTGATAAATTTACTCATAGTAGCAAGGTATTCCTTCTCTCTCTGCCTCTCTCTCTCTTAAATCTCACATAATTTGTCTAAATTCACTTATATACTTTTTTCACTCCTTATGGTTATATGGCAGTGAAACTTTAGTCACTTTTGACTTTTGTATGGCTGGACATGATGATGTGTATGGCTGGAACCACAAGACTCAGGTTAGGCTGGATACTAGTATTCGCTGATATTGATCATTCTATGAGGCAGAACCGTACTCTCACATACCAAATGAAACTTAAATCGGCGAAAATCCTTGAATCTAGCCATAAACAAGATGCAGTAAAGAAGCCTGTTTAATTATCTTTAATAACGTAGACTTCTAGAAACCACAACGAGAGAGATTTGGTTATCCTCGTATGTATTTATCAATGTAGCAAACGCTTAATTATATTTTCATAGTTACGCAGCTGTGAAGAATCAAATCTTAAATTTTGATGAATTGCTGTACTTTTTGTCGATTTGCGTGTAAATTATCTCATACTTTTTTATTTTCGACTAAATTTGCGTACCTTACTCAATCCATGTACTCTTCTTGCGCTTATAAAATTAATTTATATATTGCCATCATTATAACGTATCGGCTTTTGACATTTATTTTTGCCATCCGATTTTTAATCGATATGTATGATAATCATCTCAATATTGTACTGCTAACCTTGTAAACCTTCAAATGCTTCGCTCCATAACAGTCTACCCCAAATTAGGCTAAATTAACCGAGCCTCTATTAGGCTGCATTTACCGTTGTAATCAAACTGCTTCTCGCTCATCCTGTTGTTTCTTGATCGGTGATTGCACTGTGCAGTGTGATAAAGTGATTTTTACCGACAAACGTTGTTTTCAATTGTAAGATTGATCGTCTACCACGAAGGAGTTTCAATTCATTCACTTATGTTGCTTCGCGAATCTAGTGGTCAGGATGTGTTAGTCGCCTTCCGAGATAACGTTTCAGTCCTTACAATCGGTACTCTATTTTTCCAATGGGGACAGTACATCGTAGAGCAGCTGAAATAACTTATCCACTTAAATATATATCCTGAGTAATGTGTCTTGAGACTCAGCTGACAATTATCTAAACTAATCCAATCCAATTGATTAGTTTACGAAGTTTTCTAAACAGTGGGAAATATGGTTTACAATCCACCATGTCTTAGAAGTATTACGGAAGTATTACTTTACATTGAGTTTGATGCATGGATAAACGGACGAATATCTCCAGCGTTATTTGCATAATTTGAAACACAGGGCTGCAATATGACTAAAATGTCTGAAAATCTGAGAAAATGTGACACTGTCTGGTGCTATCAAGAGTTTCTTCTTGACGAACTTGTATATGATAGGCATTTAACTTCGTAATTTAGTTTCGTAGTTATCATCGAATGTTAATGAGCTTATTTGTTGGTACAGATGGTAAACGGGTGCTTAATTATTCTGGTCTGGAGATAGGCTGACAGTTTGTAATGTTTTACTGCCATAGAATTTAGGATACTTTTAGAAGGGCTATCGGCTGTAGTTACAGCCCAACTAACAAACGCAATTATTTGATCGAAAACATGTCCGTTTTTAATACTTTGAGATTTACGCGTAATACGAGTGGCTGCCTGAAGCGAAATTTTATTGAATTAATTATTTAAACATACAGCACCCTTGGATCCTCTCGCGAATGCAGGAATCGTATGGTAAAGCAAACTTTTTTCACATAAACTTCATTACTTTTCTTCTGTTGAGTTATCTTTAAATTTTAGTAAAGATGCTGTTTTTCGTATGTATAAATATACCATGCGTAATTGTACTTTTTACAATCTTTGCTGCGTCATAGATTGAAGGTTGCAAATATATATATATATATATATATATATATATATATTCGCTTCGAAATTACTGCTGTTCAACACCTACATCTACAATTGCTCACCGTATTTTTAAGGCTTTGAGCAAATAATTTTCAATATTTTCCCTTAAGTTAATCATTTATCGCAAATGCATACACCTGGTGTCTATTTATCAGATGTTATGGATCAACACGTTTCAGCTAAACTTATGCATTTATTTTTTAAATATTAATGTTTTTATGTATAATTTTCTCATTTTATCATCACATGTTATAAATGTGTGCAAACTTTTATCCAAATTCTTTTGGCAATGGTTTTTATTCCCAACACCACTTGTATGTACACACGCACAAAGAATAGATTTTGGAAAATATCATATGATTTTTGCTTAATTAATTGCATTCTAACACGTGCCGGGGGTTGATTACGCGTAACTTATGCGTAATTGGTTGTTCTCAGATTTATTTCTCTTTCAAGCTTCTCTTGTTCGCAGAATCTGTTTATTTTTTGCTTCTGCTTTTGGTGGCAATTGTTAAGACAACATTAAGGAGGCTAGCGATGGTTTCATTACTTTTATAATCAGAGCACATGAGTCTGTTTAGACGTTTTATTGACAATTTATTAGTTGTAATAATGCTATTTTCTATTCTATATTTTCTGTTGAAATGCTGACACACAATAGGGTTGGTAGAATTCTATATCTTTACATCATTTTGTTTTTTTACTGAAGCATATTAAATAAATTAGTTCAAATATGCAATTATGTACTAGGTGTTTCGCACCTATTGCAGGTTTACAGGAGTCTAGGAGATTGTACCGTCCTATTTTCCCACATTCCTCACCCAAGTATATAGTGGACAAAGGGTGTAATACCGGATCCTACTGATGAGTCGCCAGTAAGCACGAAACGAATGTGCATGAGATTATACTTTCCGTTCATGCTGCCTTTGGTTCATCCTTCTGGTCACAACTGAACTAATTTGTTACTAGGTTCGCAAAACCTAATACATACTTGCATATATATTAGCTCTTCGCAACAAACAGTATTTAACTGTTATACATTTAATTGAATGTTGTCATGGTTACCGCGAAATGTGATAACTAATATCGATCAAGGCCGGAGTGTATGGATTTACTGGAGTAACAGTTGTTCAGAAATAGTTGTAATTCTCAATTTTAGTGAATTATAGCATACATTGAAATACATCGTGTTGGTACCATGTACCTTTTCGGTAATATGATGTTTGTATCAGGTACTGACACAATAGCCATGGTGCCAGTATCTTTACGGACACGTTATATATATTCTCTAGAGTTAGCATTGAAGTCGAATTTTCGAAGTCTTTATATGAAATTAGCTTTACTACTGCAGGCTTATACATGCGTATAGGAGATTTTACCGTCCTATTTTCCCACATTCCGTACCAAAATATGTAGTGAACATAGAGCGTAATACAGGATCCTACTTATGAGTCTCCACTAAGCACGAAACGAATGTGCATATGAGATTTTACGTTCCGTTCATTTTGTATTTGGTTTATCCTTCTGGTCATAATTGAAATAATTTGTTACTAGGTGCGCAATGCCTGATACATGATTGCAAATATATGAGGTCTCCGCCACAAACAATATCTAATTGTTATATTAAATAAATTACAGATTAAAGGTGTTCCTATGGGGCAACTGTTATCCGTTCCAGCAACCAATGTCCTTATACTTTATTTGTAGTCTACTATTTTTAGGAAGGACACCTTAAAAATCGTCACTTAATCTTAGATACATTTATGTTATATTTCTTATTTGGAAACGTAGTGAAGATTGATTGAATAAATTCGTTGAACTAGCTAAGTGAGTGATTTGAAATTCACGTCAGAATGGAAGATAAAAAGGATATTACCATTTTAAGATATTAAGTTTATAAGAAATGCCGTGAATCTTGAAAAAGATATATACAGAAAAAATAAATTCTCAGGAATACCCATAAATTTTCTGAGTTGAGAAGAAAAGTAAAGACGTTGGCTGTGAATTATAATATAAGAACTATTTTGAAACAAACATTTACATAAGCAGCTTATTTCCTCATCAAATGGAAAGGATCGCACCATTGCATACTGCTGGTGTTTATGAAATTCCCTGTCGTGATTGTAATGACGTGTTTGCAGAAGAAATCGTACGACCGATTAAAGTTAGATGGGCAGAACAAACCTGCATGTGAGTTTGGTCACAGTAATAAATCAGATCTAGCTAGCCGTTTATTGTAAACGGACAATACTATAAGCTGTATTGAGTATAAGCAAATAGTACTCTTCCAATGTAATCCTCGAAGAAGATTATACAGAGTTGTTTGGAATAAAATCTAAGGAAAATGAAATGAATGTTATATCAGCTGAAATGTCATTTGGCACAATGCTGAATACAGTAGTATAAAATGGTAAGAAATACTGCTCGGAGTTGTTTATGGTAGAAACGGTGAGCAAACGCCCTAAAGTTTATGCACAGTAGGTTCAAAAATATGTATTTCAATTATGTTAATTTTAGTGTAATTCGCTTTTAATTTTTTTACTTTATGCTCTTATTTTCTATTAGATCACAATTATGCAATTTTATTACTATCTTCGAATTTTATCTACTTTTGAAAAGATTTATTGTCGTCGGGTTATTTCTTAATCTATTCTGTCCTTGCTTTTCTTTACTTCGTTCCCTAGTTAAAAGTTTGCTTACTTTAATAAGATTTTTATTTACAGGTCTTCAATTTTATATAATCTAAGATTTTGTTCGTTTGTAATTTCATTTAATCTTAAACAAAATAATAATGTTAGGTCTAAAGGGATGCCATATAGGCTAAACCTAAAAGAAATGGCGGGATGGATCATTGGTTAGTGCAGCAGACGCGCCCAAGTAAGAGCCCAGTCCACGGAAAATTATAGACAGTATGTGAGAAGACTCCAATAAGGACGAAACCGGTTTACTGAATGAACTGCCCTGTCTACATTAAAATATGCTTTATTTATACTGGCAAACGTAGGTATATAATAGGACTTATTTATATCAAGGTCACAACCTTGATTTAAATATTAATATTGTTATCGTTAGCTCTGAGAATAGTTTGATATAGTAGTATCTTGTGTAGTCAATTAATCTTACTTGTTTTTTGGTATCCTATATTTAAAGCTTGTTTTATGTGATTAATTTTTATACGAACTTATAAAGTAGTACTCAATTATGTGAGAATAATCATTAATGTTGGCGACATAAAATTTTAGTTATACTATATGTATATCAAGGCTAGTCTGTGTGTGAATGTATTGTATTTGGTTACAAATATAAATATAAAAGCTTAAAATGAAGGAGTTGGTTTAGATTTAGAGAAATAAATCAGAATATAAATAATTTGTAAACGAACTCTGATTTAGATTGTTTTAGTTTTTAGTCTTGACGTTTTCGAAAAAGATTATTAATTTTTAGGTAAGTTGTTGTATCCCTTCTGTCACAAAAAGGAGTCTTTGTCCAAGTAAATCGCTTGTTTGCTTTTAGCACGCGGGTAGAAACATAAAAATTCACTATTTTGACAACGGGGTCTTTCTGAGGTTTTATATCAATGGTCATTAACCTGATAATTTCCTATTTATCGTTGATTGTTTAAACAATAATTGACTTTACTTAGAATGAAGGGTATCTAGCAAAATTTCTGGTTAATCTTCTGTCGTCTTTACTTAATTTGCGTGATTGATAATAGGTTTTGCTGCAATTCTCGTTTTAATGGTTCTAAAAGCAAACGGAATTATTTACGTTGTGTTGTAGATTTTAAAAATTGCTGGTATTTCGGCACATATATTAGTTTTATTCCTTAGGGTTTATCCTAAAAGCACGAAACAGTTCTGTCTGGTGGCCAGATTTTCTTCACGCATTTGTCAGTGATATAAGACAAAAATACCAATCTTCATCTGTTTATACATGCATTTTCTTAGTAAAGCAGTATTAACCATGATTGCTGACGAATCTGTTTCTGCCTAACCACCTCTAGCTGTTGCCGATAATATAATTTCGCCGATTATATTGTAAACCTTAGAACATCTAAAATCGATTACCCGCTACATTGGATTTGAAAAAAGAAACGAATGCGGGTTAAATGGCCTATGAATCTTCACACAATATCGCAACTTGTGTTTTATTGAGTATATAGCCAACCACTTTTATTCTCACGGTGCAGCGTTTTTTAATTGATTCAATATGGATTTGGTCTTAGTAAGTAAGATCGAAATGTATTAAATACTGAATATGTAAAATGTGATAAAACTTTCTTTAAAATATGTCCGCTGCCATGCTAATTCCCGGTGTGTCGGCCGACGGCTCTATTAATATTTACTGAAAATAATTTTTCCAGTGAGTGCTGCCAATTTCCATCGGCATTGGCCGAAATGAAACATGGCCTTCATTTAAAATAAGAAAGTATGCGACTGGCGACACCATCTTATTGATTTTGGAGCAGAACTCACACTGTCTTCGGCACAATTAACTTCTTATTCACTCAGCTTTTGTTTTATTTGACCAATTCAATAGCCTGATTCGATCATAAGGCTCCAGTCTCTTGTGTAGACCATTGTGCATAAATGTATATATATTTCTGTGTATGTGTATATGTTTGTTAATGTATTTTTAACTTTGTTGTTAGTAGACCAATTTCATTACATCTCTATACTGCTTGTTGATCACGGATAATGGCAATAACAATATTTTTGCTAAATATGCTAGTTATTTGTTCATTTCCGTGCTGTAAACTTTATTTATGTTATCACGTGCCTTCATAATTGTTGTTGTATTTTGGATAAAATAAAGAATTTGGCATTGCCATTTGGAATGAAATTAAACTAATGGTTAGTGATTATCCGATATTCACCAATGATTACTTTTACGGAAGTTTACGTAGTTTGGTACATTGTATTTCTTCTTTTGCTTTCGATGAACTTCACTTAACCTTCATAATACGTTGTTATGCCAGTTTTTCATGCCAAAATGGCAGGTCAAGTCAACAAATAAATTTTAGAACTGTAAAATTGTTAATCGAATTTTTATTTTCCGCTGAAAGAGTTACCTCACACCCAAAATTCTTGATATTTATTGATTGATATTTCGATCGACACTGATCATATTTTTAAAGTCCGTGATCCTTGAAGTCTATTAACATTGGATTTAAATCACCCGGCACAAAAATCATTAAACAATCTGTGTTAAAAATCTGTTTCGAAGTACCAGCGAATAATATTCCATAGGAAGGCTCCACCATTTAATTTCGATATATTCACGATTAATCAATTTTAAATAACAGAATTTTCAGCATTATTATTGATTTGTTTGAAATATAAATTTTCCTTTGCTTCGATCATTTTATTTAATCTGCTAAAATTTTGGGTATAATTTCGACGAGTCTCAATCTCATTATATATGTGTACTTTTTGTATCGTGTATGTGAGGAATTTTGTACTTTCTTATAACTATGGAAAGTTTAATCTCATTCGTAAATAGTTTTTACCTGCTAGAAACTCATCAGTAGAAGCTGGTGGTATTACCCATCCACGCTATATCGCCATTTTTAAAGAAGCACTATATCAATAAACCAATCAATGGTTGCGCGGGTGGTGGTAACCGTTTATTAAATCAAGTTTGCGAGATTGAAATAAACACCAATCCCATTGTACTTAACCATTCGTAGAACAACATAGCAAAACTACCGTCAGTCACATGTAATGATGCGTTTCGACGTTCCATGATCATCATCGGAGTACGACGGAAAACTGACCAGCGAGGATCAAACCAATGTGTATAAATATGGAAAGCAAAATTAGATATGCGGCTCTCACCTCTAGTATTCTCGTATAAATTGTACTTGACTGGAAATGTCGGCTGCACAATTTCTATGCAGTCACGAACATTATTTCGTGCAGCTTTCGCCTCATATATATATATATATATATATATATATATATATATATATATAGGGCGAAAGCTGCACGAAATATATATATATATATATAATTCACAGCCGCGTAGTCATTAAATTCTTTGACAACTCCATGTAAGAGTTTTAAACAGATTCGGCCAAATTTTTCATGTGAACTCGAGGGAAGACAATGTCTTATTAGCATGAAGAAATGAGGCTATCCGAACCTTCTTGTAACACAAATTTATAAGGTGGGTCAACGTAAGAAATGCAGCTATATGATGGCTTTCACTGAACTGCCTAATTCGCCGCAAATCACGCCAAGTTCATACCGAATTTTGCATATCCTCCTGGTCCTATATAAGATAATTTGTTACTAAACACGTCATGTGTAAGACTAAATACAAGTTACCTTTCAATAGCTGCCGCAGAAGTGTTACCATTAATGATCCGCGTTTCTTCGGGTAAACTAATCTAGTAGCAAAAATATTCGTGGTATATTAGCGCGTCACGGTTTATGCAAACAGCATTTTCATGTCCTCGAAACCCAAAATATGAACAAAATACTGTTGGTTTTATGTCCTAGGTATTGCGTACCTAGTAAAAAGTTAGCTGAAATATGACTAGAAAGATATATCCGTCAGCATGAACAAAAGTTATGACCTCATGTACACGTGCATTATGTTTTCGATAATGACTCATCAGTAGGAGCCAACACTACGCTTCAGTACCACTATATATTTCGTCACGAAATGTGGGACAATTAGACGTTTATTGACCGAAAATATATTGCATTTGGGGCGTAGTACCGGCTCCTTCTGATGAGTCACTAGGAACTCCAAAACATGTGTACATTATGTTATACCTTCTGTTCATGCTGACTTTGGCATATCCTTCTAGTCCCGCTTGAACTAACATGTCACCAGGTACTCAACTGTTAAAGCAGATGTATATATACTAATACTCAGTATTCAAGTGTAAATATATATATATATATTTATATATAGCTAGTTTTGTTCAGAATTCCTCGTTTGGAGTAACTAGAGAATTTACTATTATCAAGGTTTCGATCTTATAAAAACGTGACTCTTGATGTATGTACATTTGTCAATATAAACTAAGCATTTTGTAGTGCTGAATAGGTAATGCATCCAGTAGACTGGTTTCGTTTTTATTTATAACTCATCACGTACTGTCCAGAATTTGCCGCAACAGTTTGACTCAGTGGTTAGACATCAGATTCGCAAGAAGACGTGCCCAGGTTCGATCCCAACCTGTGTCAAATTCTGGATGAAACCGATCTACTAGATGAATTACCTTTTCAACAATGTACACTGCTTAGTTTATATTTAAAAATGTATGCAAATAAGGGTCAGGTGTTTATATCAAGATCGCCACCTTGATTATTGTAATAAATATCACCACCTGTGCAACTAATTTTCGTCTAGTTATAGCTATAGCATTCGCAAGTATGTCTGTTTCCAATGGTTTAGAAATGCGGATATTCAACGACAGTTCTAGCCTTATGCTGATAAATAACGCGAACTTCCATAATCATGGCCCCAGACTTATGTGACACTTTCGTCATATTCTTTTTCTGTTGCTAGCGGTGATACAAACATTTTCTGCATCTATGGAGTTAATTCGACTTGGACTTCCTACGATATGTAATTTATTCTAAAATTTCCATATGAATATTTATATTCAGCTCTCGGTTAGAAAATTTTATGAAAATCATCATTACCAATTACATCGCATTGGCTGAAATCAAATAAGGTAATAATTTCATATTATTTCTCATGGCCATACTCACTCTTCTAGTTGGGAGTGTTTTAGCTAATCTTGTTTTCTCGATGTGATAATCAGTTTTCAGACAATTTTAATGATGCTAACTCCGTCCTATAGGATGATGTTAGCATAGCTTCTGAGTGTGATATCGAATTCTATTAAATCTCTGTGATTGACATCCCACGTTCACCACTCCATCCTTATAAATAGCTATAACATCAGAACGTTGAAGTAGTAATTGCCTGTACTACGTGGTTACTATAAAATGGTACAATTATTTCACGACTGGCTAGTCTCGATTCACAGAGGAATCTGTATCATTGAAAACAGTTCGCTAGAAAAAAGTCCTACCACATGTAATCGCTTTCTCTTGTGTGATCTTGATATGCGTAATTCTCGTTATTATTTATCATTTAGTCGAAGAGCTTTCACATAATATGCGTATTTCCATTCAGCGTATTACTTTAATTCTAAATCATGTTAGCGAACGTGAAATACGCATCAATCTCATTGACTATATCCAGTAGTGCAGCAGCAAATCTATGCACACGCTATGACGCGTTTCGAGGGCCCACGGTTACCAGAGCACGTCGGCGAACTAACTGAGTGAGACCAAACCGCAATGCGTTTATAGGTTATACAAAATCTTACACACGTTATTCACTTTTAGTATTTTCGCATATATTTCACTCGACTGGTAATGTCGGCTGCAAAATTAGTTTGAAATAATTAACGGAACACTTTTTTAGCTTGCACCACACGAATTGTACTGTTAAAGAATAAGTAGCCACTTCCTGACGGAAACGTCCAGAGTTAAAATCACAGCCGCGGAAATTTTGGCATCTACTTATGGTAAAATAATCTATCTCACCTGATTTTTGTTCATACTGTCAATATATATATATATATATATATATATATATATATATATATATATATATATTCTTTATTATGTCCATTGCCTTCGAATATTACACAGTATAACAGTAAATACTGTTTGTGGAGGAGAACTAATATATATTCAATAATGTATTAGGTGTTGTGCACCTAGTAACAAATTAGTTCAGTTAGGACCAGAAGGATAAAACAAAGAGCATGAACGAAAAGTTTAATCTCGTGCACATACGTTTCATGCTTGTTGGCGATTCATCAGTGTGACACGATACTACGGCATATACCTACTACGGTACCGTCCTTTTTTCCCACATTCCTCGCCCAAATATATAGTTGGTAAAGGGCGTAATACCGGCTCCTACTGTTGAGTCGCCAGTAAGCACGAAACAAATGTGCAGGAGATTATACTTTCCGTTCATGCTGTCCATTGAACTAATTTGTTGCTAGGGGCGCAACACCTAATTCATTATTACACAGTATATTTCTAATTAGGAATAAAAAACATTAATAACAAAATGGATAATAGCTATTTATTTCGAGACTTCTAATCTTAACTTTGCAATCTTTCATTTATATACATCCTGGGTTTTCATTTGATTATGTGGGTGGCAACAAATCTGACTCGGTTTTATTTCTATTTATTGTTTGGTCTGATTAGTAAGTGTGTATGAGTATGTGTATGTGTGTGTGCTTGTTTGAATGTAACGGTTTTTCGTGTGGTATAGAAAATTGATGTATGGGTTCTGGTAATTCTTGTATTGATGTATAAAACGGTTGGTTAACTGTCAATCCATCAATACAAGAATGACCAGATCCCAGACAACTTTTCCATACATCGAGAAAAAACCTTTACGTGCAGACAAACACACATACACACTTACTAATCAGTCCAAACATGAAATAGAAACAAAACCGAGTCAGATTTGTTGCCACTTACATAATCATATAAAAACCCAGGATGCATACAAATAAAAGATTTTAAAGTTTAGCAGTGTCGAAATAAACGGTCATTATCCACTTTGTTATTAATGTGTTTTTCCATCCTAATTAGAATTTTTTTTCTTTCAATTATTATCTTCAATAAGAAAGCATATATACTTTAATCGTTTGATCTTTAAAACTAGTCAGGATGGACCAGCTGAAGAAGGCAGCCGAAATAATTTGCTAAAGAACGAAAACTACTGGAACAAAAAACTGCGTTAGTTAAAACAAAGATCAGGTAATATTAATTAATCAAGTTTCGCAAAAGAACTTTTCATTTAAGGATTATAAAGCTGATATTACTGTCAAGTACTGTTCTGGTGAAAAATACCTGTTTTAACTGGCTTATATTCTTGTTTTAAATTAAATTTATATTTCCATACATGAGTCAATTCTCAATTCAAATTGAATAAATTTTATAAAGTTTAGTTGTGCATGTCTTTTGATCGAAATTAATGATTGAAATACAGTCATTAAACGAACAGGTTGCGCGGGCGGTGATAACAATTACTTTAATCAAGGTTGCGATCTTGATATAAACACCTGATCCATTTTGTTCATATATTTGTCAGTTGAAATGAAGCATTGTATGATGTGGAAAAGGCAACTAATCCAATAGACCGGTTTCGTCATTATTTAGAACTCTTCTCTATACATTACTTAGTTTATACTGACAAATTTATGCACATAATGGGTCAAGTGTTTATATCAAGATCGCAACCTTGATTAAAGTAATTAAAATATAGTGTTTGTCGCAGAGAACTTATATATATATATATATATATATATATATATATATATGTAATTATATATTAGATATCGCGCAACTAGTAACAAGTAAATTCAAATAGACAGAAAAATATACCAAAGACATCATGGACGAAATATATAACCACATATTTTGTCGTGATTTACTGATAAGTGAGCAAGAAGTATGTATGTATGGGAGATTATACCTTTCTTTCATGCATAGTTTGTTGAGTATATACGATATATTTCATGTATACAGAAGTTTGGTTTGTTGGGTAGTTTATTAACTACCTATTTCTGAGGACGCTTTTTATTTTATATCCGTAAGACACCTGCTTGTTTTTTAATGAGCAATTTGATTATTTATGCTCAGCCTATCGTCTGTTTGATGATAATATGCGCATTTATTACGTTTTCTTTGTCGCTCATTCTGGTGATGCATCGTCTTGATGGGCGTATTTTGTAAAAGTCTTCTGTGTTTTAGCAAACCGTTAGATTTTCTTTGCTTCGCATTAAATTTGCCTGTTTCTCGTTGTTCTAGTTATCTGACTTTGTTGTTGTTAATTGTACATTTCGTGATTTCTCATCGGAAAGTGTTTTCTATGCTTGTTTCGTATACTTGGACAATCAATTAATAGGCTTTGTTGATGGTATTTTCGAACGTTCAACATATTTTTGATATCTAATGTACAGTTCTTCAAAAACGTATGGTAATTTGTCTGAAAAAGTATCCAGTTTGATGTGACTAAGGGAGTGCGAACTCGAAAATGATAAATGGCTATATAATCGCTAGTATGTTCATTCTGCAATTCAGACATCGATTGAAGCTTCATCAGTACTCGAACATTGATTAAGTCAACACAATCACCGTACCTCAACATAATGCGGCTGTGATAGTACATTACAAAGCGACCGGGTAGAGTTGGTCTCCTCTTTAATTTCTCCAAATTGTTGTATCTTGATGTTATTCTATCAGCGACTTGAGCCAAAGTGAGAGGGCACATATGTACAAAAATATCTAGGTGGTGATAGGGATAATACATAGTCTCCCAACTCACCGCGAAATTGCAAATAATCGGCAATATGGTTTAGAGACTTCAGACGAACGATCCCAGAAGTTAGACTATACGGAAAATTGTTTTTGTCCTGTTGTCTTCAAAACGCAATATGAAAGAAATTTTATAACATAAATGGCGTTGAATGTTTTATATTTTGTGCTCAAAATCGGTTGTTCTTTAAGAACTGTCTATTTACTAAACCATCTATATTGTGACTAACACATGCTGCCTTTGGTTTATCCTTCTGGTCACAACTGAACTAATTTGTTACTAGGTTCGCAAAACCTAATACATACTTGCATATATATTAGTTCTTCGCAACAAACAGTATTTAACTGGAATATATTGAATTTCATATGTTCTGTTCATTGAAAATATTTTGGCAGACTGGCGGGTGCCATCTTCAGTTCACCCATCATCACAAGTTTTAAAAACAAACTAATGAAGCAAGTGCGATATTTCATATAGCCATATGATTTATACTTATGACTGACCTTTCAACCAATTAAAACTAGATCGGCTGAATAAGAAATTACCATTTACATGCTTTAGACTATAATTTTATACTCACCGTGTGAAATGACGTAGTTGAATTTGCCCTCACATTATAGAATGGAGAGCCCAATAAATCAGATACACTCTTCATAACTTCATGCCAAGTGATAAAAATTAGGGAACAGACGTGTTATGTATGTGTTAAATTTAATTCAAACCACTCAAGTTGTTCTTAGGATTAAATCAACATTGGTTGCGCGGGCGCTGATAATTATTATAATCAAGGTTGTGATTTTGATATAAATACCTGACCCATTAATTACTTACATATGTCAGTAAAAACTAAGAATTTTATAGTGTAGAAAAGGCACGAAACTGGTCTACTGAATGAATTGCCTTTTCTGCACTATACAATTCTTAGTTTATACTGACATATATTAGTAATTAATGGGTCAGGTGCTTAAATCAAGACCGCAACCTTGATTATAATTGTTGCTGTTATCATATCAATAAATAGGCGCATGCTACTTATGTGCATGTGTGCGTGTATATATAAATAACAAATGCAGTTAAATATAATTAATACACGTGTACATCCATCATTTTCATGCGTCAGACCAATTATTTTATTCTTAACGTTTGAAATGCTGTATTACCCGTGATCTCAATAGATAGGGTGGGGATAAGACCCAGAAAATATTATTCAGTTAATTAAGATATTAAGTAAAATAATTGATGGTTAGCTGAGCAAATTATCAAAAAAAGTTTTAATGAAAGAATAATGAGGATAAGAAAAGAAGATGAAATTCCTTTAATAAACTTTCATCTTACTAAGAGCTTATAAAAATAAACGATCAGTTAGAGGGTGAAATTTAGAAGGACTATGTTCTCAAAAATTGATTAACCAGTAATTAGATAAGAATCTCATAAATAAACCCGTCTTAATTCGATTTTTCAATCTTTTACTGAAGCCCGTTTCAGATTCTGATTCATGCAATCATCTTTACCTACCATTAGCTAATGTTGTATTCCAAATCTAACCTGACGATTTTTCCACAACTATCTCATTCATAATATCATCTTGATCTATAATTTCGATAGATTCTAATCAATTTAGATATTCTGTTATGACTCAATATCGCTGTGCGTCTGCAGTCATCCCAGTTAACAGTATGTCCAGTCTCCACTGCTTAGCGGGCAAAATTAGGTTTAGCAACATGTCCATACTTACATGTAGTTCCAATAGACTCCTCTTCTTACCTTGATTGGGCGCAGTCTCACCAACAGACTAAAATTATTTCATGGGATGTCATACACTCCTTATATTTCTGAAGGTTCAATTTTTTTCTTTATGATTTAAAGGTCTAGTGCTCAGGGTAGGGAACTGTCTTAAAACAGTTCTTATATTGCTTTTAAAGCTATTGAATTTATTTTCCTGCTAAGGTAGTACCATGATCTTACGATCTTCCTCCGCTCTATCAACTTTAATGTATCTAAAATTAGGATTAAATTTTTGACTACATCCCTCATTGTTGCTTGTATTCAATTAAAAGTCTATCCATAAACCCTGATTAAATCACCCAGTCTGCTTAATTCCAACTTCTCATTCTTAATGTAAGCTACCGATTTTCATGCGATACGGGTGATTTGATTTTAAATTAAGAAGGATTCCAGAGTAAGTACCTTTCCTAAAATTATCGTTCTAATTTCTAACCATTTCTAATTAACTTGGCAATCAAAAATGGTAATGCACCTGATGACTTAATTTTAATAGTAAATTGAATTTGGTTCACTCAATTTTTTAAATTTGAAAAATTTCCATTTCATCCTCACCGTGGTTCCAGATCAATAATATGTCATCAGTGGTATCTTATCTAAAAGATTATTTTCGTAACAATGCATAAAGATGTTTGTCGTTGCAATCGACACAAATTTTTTTGAAAATTTATTCCTAAATTTAAAGTAATTAGAGGACATGCATATACACATCGTTTTCATAATGTGTCAATTCCTCATTTTAATTCTTTTTAATATTAACGGGTGATCAACTAGGAAACGTCGAAAACAATCAATGACTTCAGGTATCGGTATATTTTTGTACATATATACTACATCTAAGATCAATAACCTATCACTTTAATCTGGTACACATCAATCAACAATTTCAACCAACTGGTAAAAATTCATCAATGTTTGGTCTAAGAGCTAGGAATATTTTCTTATTCTACGACATAGAAGCTTTACAATTTGATATGTTGTGGAGTGCTGGACATTGACAATAAGTATTTATGGGCTAGTAGGCTTATGAAATGTAACCAAACCATACACTCGGAGTGCAACTTTATCTCGTTGTATGTGCTACTATGTACTAAATCCAATTTCTCACTAGCAGTCATATTATTGATTAATAGTTTTGCCTGCACTTGTTACCTGTTGGTTGGGTCTTTTGATGTTTTATTGTAAACTTCAGGCATTATTTAACTTATCTAGCAATTTATTATTATTATTATTATCGGGTCGACTCAACAAGACCGTAGCTTCTTTTTTATTCGGTTTTATAAATATAACATTATTCGATATTACCTCATTTCTGAGACGTTGAATTTAATTTTTTAAGTTAATATTTTGCGGTGTGTCAGCTTTAAGCTTTTCAATGCCGCGTTTTGCGTACGCGGGTAATAGCTGTACACGGGCAGTTACACAAAGATCCGATTTTTCACAATTTCCAATTTTGTTTTGTCTTTGATCGGGTTGACTTGTTCTTACTTCAACTGGAAATGCAAAGATGTGATAGAACCGCATTTCCAGTTGAAGTAAGAACAAGTCAACCCGATCAAAGACAAAACAAAATTGTTGAATTTAATAGTTAGGCTTAACTTTATACTCTTAGTTTGTTAAAACCATTGAGGTAACGTCTTAGTCAATTTTCACCCTATAATTATTTGAAAGAAGTTTTTCCATTTTGACAGCCTCTGTAATTACCTCATTTCTAACTGAACTTTCATTCGGAATAGCCATTTTTTGAACTGTCTATATAGTTTGATTTTTTTACTCCTTGTGGATGGGCTGTTTCCTGTTTCTTATGTTAGAGACGTAAACCCAGTTTCGTGACGCTTGATTTGGTATTTAAACCCACCTTTTCCACATATTTATGCTATCTTTGATCACCAGAAGCAATTTCTCTTGTCTTGTTTGCGTATTATAGCATGAATTGAATTTGTGCCAAAGTACTGTGCTTTCCTTTAGACCGATCTTGAGATCAAATGCTGTACACTGTTAATTAAAATTTGATCCGGCATTACGCATAAAATTTAATATGAAGAGTAATCTTTTAGGAAATTTATAAATCTATCAGTGATAAGTGTATAACCATAATAATAGAGTAAGGCGTGTAATAATCTTTAACGGAGTAAAGTAAAGAAATCGCTGAATTCTTTGGATTTTCGCAAGCATTCTTTTTTGTGTTGTGCTGGAATTTGTAAGCATTCGACGTTAAACTTATGAAACAGCTTATGGACATAAAGTGTAAATCAGATGGGCAAGCATTATTTAAGAAAAAACTACAAACGTTTTGATGGTCATCTTTATCATTTTAGAATTGTAATAATAGAGAAATTTACTTCATTTTAATTTGGTTCCTTTTTCTTGCCTTCATATGAATTTAGCTGATTGGCCGTAAAGTTGAGCATGCGCTCTCGGAAGGTTTGTTTATTTTGCCATGTATCGGTGAAACTCTGGAGGAGCGTTTAGCCAATAAGACGGAAGAAGTGTGCTTTCGTCAGATGAAAGCAATCTGCGGTAAGTATTTGATTACAATTCTTAAGCGATCTAAATCATTATAATAATCTGTTGGGTTTTGTCATGAATTGTACGAATCTGTTTAAGATTTTGACGAGTAGCCTTACAAAAAATTGTCCTTGTAAAACCTGAACAATCAAATCGGGTTTAGATTTCATTAAATTTTAAGAGTTGGTAGTTTATGCTTTGTAGTTTAATGAATACATTTTCTGTCTGAACTGTTGCGGTTCTGTGATGTGATAGAACCGCATTTCCATTGGTTAGTATGAACGATGTTGAAGCCTTCGGAAGAAAGGGACGAATACACACCCAGCGCGATCGAAGGTAAAAAGGAAATGGAAATTGTGATCAATAGGATCTTTGTGAAACTGTTAGTGCAAAGCTACAACCCGCGTACGCAAAACACGGCATTGGAAAACAATTGAATCTTCTCCGTATGCTGTTTGGTCTGATTTGGTTAGCGTTTCCCAAAGGCTGACCTGTATGTTTATTTAAGAATTACTGAATAGTTAAAATTATGTTATTCTTATGAATGGCGGTGTGCCTTTTTGGCGATCTGCAGCGTATACGCCCAATGTTTGCCGTAGCTTATTGTCAATGCGTAGGTCTAAACTACCAATTCAGAAACTTCTCTGACATAAGGAATCCGGTGGCCAAGTCAATAGATTAGCTTAAATTATTTAAGCTAATGAATCACCCATTTCAGTTTGGTTAAATACCTCAATATTTTTAGGAAGATTCTTCAATTCATTATACTTTGCTAAGGTGTATTTTGTACATTCAATTGTTCTATTTCCCCGTCTCCTTCACTATCTGGAAAATACTCAGCTTTAATAACTGGCTCAAATAAGCTGCTTAAAATTTCCGATACAATCCTTATCTGTAATATAAGAGACGAATTGAAAAGTATGTCTGTTTTGTATGCCGTTGGTTGTTTTTTTGTTTTATTTCAGTAACATTGATTACGAATGACAGTCAGTTCAAACAAATATTGCGTACATAGTAACAAGTTAGTTCATATAAGACCAAAAGGATATTACAAAGTTCTCATAACATTTGTCAACTGTTTTTAATTAAATCCCATCAAATCTGAATCACGAACAATTAAATATCACTAATTTGATAATAAGGGACTACATTTACCAGAGCATAATACTTTTACTTTCTGGTATTTCTTGTAAAAATAAATCCGAAATAGTAATGTAGAGCTACAGATCGGCTATTTTTTTCTAGTTCTGCAAGGTTTCACTGGTGATTAAGCTGTCCTTGTCAATTCAGTGATTAACTTGCTTCTTTGAGGCATATTTCCTAAGCTTAAATATCACAGCAGATATTTGGATTTAACATTTTAAAACTTTTCGTCCAAGTTTTACTGCTTCGTCTATTAATATTAATTTTGCAGTTTGTTATCTAGTTATTTCGTTATAATGGATTGAGCCACCTGAACAATTGATTTTTGAGCAATCGTTTTGCAAATCAAAAACTCTTATAATGAAATTTTTTTCTGGGCTTCTACGATAACTTTAATTAGGCCAATATCTTGAGCTCTTCTTGCACGTCGATTGAATATAAATGACGACTTCTGAAACGGTGTATATTATTTTTCTTCTGCTATTCGATTAAATTATGTCAGATAACATAAGAAATCCAGCTGATTGGTCTCGCGTAGTTGTGGCCTATGAACCGGTTTGGGCCATAGGCACTGGACGAACAGCATCACCTGCTCAAGCTCAAGAGGTGCACGCTGCTCTTCGCGCCTGGCTCAAGATCAATGTTTCTGAAGAGGTGGCAAACAATCTGCGTATACTTTATGGCGGTAAGTTGTTTTATAGGACATTTGGTTCATTTTTCTACCAAATTATTACTAGTTGCTATTGCTCTAATCGCTACCATTCCCGGTCAAACCCATATATGAGTTGATCTATGACGCTTCTAGCGCTCTTCATTTTTAGTGGAGATAATGGAAATAACAACCTTCGATGCAGACCAGAGCAGATTGTTACTCCACTAGGATAAATCAAAATCAGCGTTAATGAAAGATATATTCTCATATACAAATGCGTTTCGTACTTACTGGCAACTCATCAGTAAGAACAGGTATTACACCCTATACACACCACATATTCAAGAAATATTGGATGGTACAGTCTCCTATACGAATGTCTATTCAAGCAGTAATGGAGTTAACTTCAAATAAAGTCTTCGACAATGCGGCTTCCAAACCAACTTATTATATATTATACATACCGAGCCTGTAAATGCTACCAACATTATGGTTTTAAAAGTGCCAAATCGGTACGTGTTAGCACCACAATAAATATTAAGATATGCTAAATTTCATCGAAATTGTGCATTACAACTATTTCTGAACAATTGTAAATCAGACAACCCCATACACTCTGACCCTGATCGGTATGAGCTATCAGATTTCGCGGTAATCACGAAATCATTCAATTGAATATCTATTATTTATGCAACGTTTGTTGCGGAGAACTTATATATATATATATATATATATATATATATATATATATATATATATATATATATATTAGGTACATTAGGTATTGTGTACCTTGCAATAAATTAGTTCAACTAAGACCAAAGTTAGCATGAACGAAAGGTATCCCCTCGTGTACACAGGCGTTTCGTGCTTACTGAAGACTTCAGTATGGGCCGGTACTACGGCCTATAACTACTATATATTTCTTTAAGTAAGATGGAACAGGTGGACGGTAAAATCTCCTTTCAATAAATGTGCTGATAGAGCTTGTAAGCAGACGACCAGTCTTTATCGTTTGGAAATCACTTATGCTTGCTCAAACATACCGTTTCACGCATTCCAGATGCCATTGCATACCCTATTTTTTGCAGTTACTGAGGACTTAGTTTAGGCATAAGCTTCTCTGAAGACTGCACATTATTAGCCGTAATTAGTAGACGAAACTTCGCGCATGATATAGGAAACCGCATAAATTAGAGTTTTAAACGGATTCTAGTGGTCAAGTCTGCGATCAGATGCATCTATTGAACCATTCTAGCAATCATGGTACGAAATCCAGCTAAACTTAGATATTACTCATCATCTGTTAGCTGAAAACACACACACACACACACACACACACACATATATATATATATATATATATATATATATATATATATATATATATATATATATACTTATACCTATACGCTTTCACAGACATTCACGCATTACTAAACGTCATCACATTCCTATTTAAAAAAAAGTTTCTCTTCCTTTGGATGGTTCGTCAACCAGGGTCAACTGGCACCATCTGTGTAAAATAACTGTTTTTATAGTGATAGAAAGTGCTTTCGCTCCTATTTCCTGTTAGTTTACAGAAGCTAGCGACGATGCCGCATGCCATGACTGCATTGAATGTCAGGAAGTCAACTCTGAGACCAACTTAGGGCTGTTACAGCTTCGAGATCCATACTCCTTAGATTGAGCTAAGGAAGCCATGAATGATGTCGAATTATGCGAATCAAATGTTTTGTATAAAAGAATGTTATCGAATCAGATTCGGCTAGAAGATGAACTCGAAGCACTATTATGTGAAAAATTAGTTGTAAATAAACGTTTTTCGTTTGTAAGTATAATAAATACAGACTTTAGATTGCGTGCTCTATAGTCCATCAGGAAGTTATATTTTTTCTTCAGTATAAACTAAAAATTGCATAAGATGGAAAATGTAATTCACAAAGTAGACCGGTTTCGTTCTTATCGAGCGCTCATCAAATACTTGTCAGAATTAGCGCGGCACATTTGCTTGACTTGCAGCTCATCCACTGCGCCGCCTAAGCTCCGCACTATAGGCTATTTTCAGTTATATGCCAACTTATGTTTGTTCGGCCTGTTTTTTAGTCAGGAGGAGCCTATCTTTCATCGCTTTCGACCTAAAGTCACAACTGGCTACTTGTCAATCTGTCATTATGGAATAAATCGTGCTATCTGGCTAATTGATATTAAATTATAATATTTTTACAGGATATGAATATACATTTGCTATCAGTAGCAGCTAAACTTTGCATGATACACAAAATTTAATTTCGGTTTAGTCCTTATCGGATTCTAAAAAAATACTTTCCAGAATTACCACGACCAGAGCTCCAACCGGAGCACATTTACTACAATCTTAAAGCTTATCTACTGTTCCATCGATACTGTGCATCAGCTGCAATTTGAATATTGGCGCAGTGCGAGATTCATATGTTGAATCTCCGCAATTGGCTTAAATATTTTGTGCGTATTGTACTGTGTGTGTGATTAGAGGACTGATGATGTTTCCAGAAAAGTGGAATCGAAACGTCGCCAGTCAACGAAGATTCGATCCTATCTCATTTCCAGTTGTTAGTATGAACGCTGTTGAAGCCTTCGGAATAAAGGGAGGACTCCGCACCCAGCCAAAAAGAAGACATAATCGATGCGTACTTGGAAATGTGGATCATTCAGATCTTTGCGAAACTGATAGTGCAAAGCGACAACCCGCGAATGCAATTTGAAGTGCTTGCTTAATGTGGAGCCTGGTTTTCATTACTTGAAACCTTAATTTCCAACTTTTTAAAGAAAAAAACAGGATTGGATGCTGTTCTTGTTGATTGGCTGAAATATGTTTCCTCATAATTAATATTAAGTATAAAGATCTCTTTTTATCTTTTTATTTTAAATTAGGCTCGGTAACTGCAGGCAACTGTAAAGAACTGGCGACTAAACCGGATGTTGACGGCTTTCTGGTCGGCGGGGCATCACTTAAGCCAGAGTTTATCGATATCATTAATGCTAAACTGTAATAACGGTGAAGTCTTTTGAGAGACAGGTGAAGATAAGCCATCAGCTGAAACCAGAACTTCCATTCGGCACATATCTAATTATACGCGCAAACATGTACTAATTATGTTGAATCTAAATCTGCAAACCATTTATTTTGAATGTCTGTTTGAATATATCAGCTATCAGCTATCAGCTATCAGCATATATGTTCATAATTGTGGACAAATAATTTAATTGTTTGAGAAAGTAAAATATAGTTTCCCTTTTAATGCATTTTGTTTATAGATACATGTTTATTATTACTGAGTTGATTGTTCTTTTTTATTTTATTTTCATTAATATGCTAAAAATACACTTAGAGCAATAACTACTCTAGATGGTTAAATATCGGATTTCCTTGATGGTTCTTTCTAAACGGACTGTGATATCGCCTAATCTAGACGACAGATAACTGTACACAATTGATTTGCCTTCTCGATGGCTTACATTTCAATGTTCAAGAAGATTCCTCGCGTTGTACTAACATTTCTGCCTTTCTTTCCCATGGCCATCTTCAGAGCTCGTTCGATAGTAACGGTAACAGAAGTTTGTTGGAAACGTTAAATATATATATGTCGTCTACATCACCTTATATAGGAATTTTATAAACAAGTGAGAGGTGTGCTAATGAGGGGAACGTTATCTGTTCCGGTTGTTAACATATTTCTGCATTTTACCAATGAGCACCCCTAAAAATGAACTTATTCGTAACATTCCTTACAGATATATTTATAATTTGGCAGCATGGTGATACTGAACTGATAGACTTGCTTAATTTAGCAAATGTTATAAATGATTTAAAGTTTACGTTAGAAAAGGAAACAGGGGGAAATATAGCATTTCTCGATGTGAAACTTAGGCGGAATTAACGCATATTTAAAAAATAACGTCTATAGTAAAAATACCTATTCGGGTATCCTGAATAATTTTTATTCAAATCACTCGTATGATATAAAAATAGGCATTTTGAAATCTATGGTACTGAAAATCTTAGAATAGTTGATTTAAGGTATATAAATGATTAATTGAAAAAGATTCAAGAAGAATGGATACTCACATTAATTAATAGATAAGAGAATGAAAGGAGTAACGAGGATAGTCGATTCTGACTCGATACATGAAAAGCAGGGTAAACTTCAGGATTACCCTAGCACCTTGGTAATAACAAATTCGAAATTGAGTAGGAAAATAAGATGATTAAGAGCCAAATATAATATTAGAACTGTATTGAAGCAAAGGCTTACCTTGGGCAGTAAACTACCAAACCAAAAATAAAATGTGGAACCTATGAAATATCTTGCAAATACTGTACTCTGACGTCTGTATGGGAAACGGTGCGCCCAATTAAGGCTAGAAGGTGTGAATATCGAACAGCCTGTAAACATGGTCACACCCAGAAATCGGCCCTAGCTAGACATTCACATGAAATCTGGCTATTTGATAGACTGGGAAGGCTGCAAATGTATCTACATATGAAACTGCAATAGATTAACCAGGTTAATAAGAGAGTCAATTGAGATAAAATCGAGGACTAATATGAAAAGTGGAAAATCACTGGGCCCAATATTCTATGGAGCACTAGCCATTAGCCGGAAAAGATGACAAGATAATTCCGGGGAATTAAGTGTTCAATGTAAAATATGAGAATTAAACAAACATTTGTTGCGCAGGCAGTAATAACAATTTATTATAATCATGGTTACGATCTTGATATAAACACCTGACCCATTATGCACATGCATTTGTCAGTATAAACTAAGTATTGCATAGTGTGGAAAAGGCAATTCATCCAGTAGACTGGTTTCGTCCTTATTGGGAACTCATCACTTACTGGCCATAAATTGCCGCTGACAGGGCTCGAACCTGATCACATCTGTATCTGGGGCTCTAACCACTGAACCACACACAGTACGTGATGAGTTTCCAATAAGGACGAAAACAGTCTACTGGATGAATCGCCTTTTCTAAACTACACTGCTTAGTCTAAACTGGCAAATTTATGTACATAAGGAGTCATGTGTTTATATCAAGAACGCAAACCTGATTAAAAGTAAAATATGAAAACTTTGATAGAACGGCGAATATATTCAACATTATAATTTCAATTTCGTTTGTATCTTTAGTTTAGCTAATATGGTTTCATTCTACTTGATTTTCATTTTTAGTAAAGCTTATAATTCTTCGGGGATTGGATCTGAAGTATCCATTTATACAGGAGTCCCTTTCGCGCTTACTGTACTTATCCTTTCTCTCCTTTGTATTTACACTCTCTAATTTAAATTGCTTTGTTATGTCGACGTATGCCTAATTTCCGATTAGCCTCAGTTTTCGATTTCATTCTCGGATAGCAAGCTCAACATTCTCGTTTGTTACCAATTAGCAAATCAGCGTCAACAATCTTAAATATCTAACAAGTCGGAATTAATTTATCTATCAATTAACATGGTTGTAAGCTTTTTAAATGAAGCTTTCGAAGTTTAAATAAACACCAATCCCATCGTATTGAACCAATCGTAAACAACAGCAGAACTACCGTCAGTCACGCTCACTGACACGTTTCGACCTTCCATGATCATCATCAGAGCACGACGGCAAACTGACTTGCGAGGACAATACCGCAATGTTTACATATGTAAACCAATATTAAACATGCGGCTCTCACCTATAGTCGTCTCGCATTCATTGGACACGACTTGTAATGTTGGTTGAACAATTTCTATGCCTTAACTAACAGTAATTTTTTTTGAATTACATAATATATATACACATATATATATACATAAATATATATATACATATATATATATATATATATATATATATATATAGATAATAAAATTACTAATCATTGATTACGCGGGTGGTGGCGGTGACATTTCTTTAGATCAAGTTTGCAAATTTGAAGTAAACACCAATCCCATTATATTTAACCAGTCATCGAACAACACAACAAAACTACCGCCAGTCGCAACGCACTTCGCGTTTCGACCTTCCATGATCATCATCAGAGTACGACGGCAAACTTTCTAATGAGGATCAAACCACAATTCATATATAAAGAACGCAATATTGGACATGCGGCTCTCACCTCTAGTAGTCTCGCGTACATTGTATTTGACTGAAAATGTCGGCTGCCAAAATTCTTTACAGTCACGAACATTAATCAATGATTACGCGGGTGGTAGTAACAATTATTTATATAACGTTTGCGAGCTTGGAGTAAACAACAACCTCGAAGAGGAAATTACTTTACCTGATTTGTGTTTTGACAAACACAGGTTGAATTACAGTGGTTGTGTTTCTTGAATCTATTTCAAAATCCACGTACGGCTACCTTCTTCAGTTCACCCATCATCTCCAGTTTTAGAAAAAAAATTCATGAAGCAATCGCGTTATTTCCTCTAGCCATATAATTCATACTTTAGGTTGACCCGTCACTAGATAGTTGCGTGTCACGTGCGTGTGGGCGTTTATATAATCATAACTGTAATATTTATCTAGCTAAGTGAAACTAGAGTGGCTGAATAAGAATTTACCATTTACATGCGTAAAATATTTGTTTTATCCTCACAAAATGAAATGACGTTACTGAGGTCGCCCTCATATTTTCGTATAGGAGCGGGCTGAGTTATCCTTTAAATTTACTGATACGCCAGTTTCGTCGATGCGGTTGGATTATAGCTAGGTCGATAACGCCGCGTTGACAAAAATATTTTTGGCTTCGGGAACATTGACGAAACTCCTGAATTGCGCACTTATACGCGTTGATTCGCCGTATGCCAAATATATTGCAGTTTTCAAGTGTGTATTAATGCAATTAAGTGCTCCAAAAGTAGTAGGCAAGTTTCGAAAGGCAAACACGACCAAGTGAATGAGTTTATACTGGCCTTCTGCCAACATTCTAAATATCGTTTGCCTAAATCTAGTTTGCGAGCTTCATATAAACTCGAATCCCATTGTATCTAACCAGTCGCCGAACATAGCGAAACCACCGTCAGTCTTAAGTAATGGCGCGTTTCGACCTTCCATGATCATCATGAGAGCACGACAGCAAACTGACTTGCGATGACAATATTGCTATGCATGTATACGAAAATCAAAATTAGATGTACGACTCCCATCTCTAGTAGCCTAGCATACATTTTACTCGACGAGAAGTGTTGGCTGCAGAAGTTCTCTTCTGTCACGTACATAAACATCTTGCAGCTTACGCAATAAATATGATTGCTATCTAACGGTAAATTCACTGTTCTGCGACTGGTTAGATACAATTTGATTGGTGTTTATCTCAATCTCGCAACCTTAATTAAAAAATTTTTGTCACCAAATGTGCAATCAATGATTCGTTAATTGTTTGACATGTGGGGTGAAACCTGCGAAGAATTGATGTCCGTGATTGAATGGAAACTGTGCAGCCGACATTTCCAATTAAGCGCAATGAATTCGAGACTACTAGAGATGAGAGTTTGTCGTCGTGCTCTGATGACGATCATGGGAGGTCGAAGCGCGCCAGTGCGTACTACTGACGTTAGTTTTCCTGTTTTGTGGCCGATTAGGCACAACTGGATTGGTTTTTATATAATACTCGCAGCTCTGATTTAAATAAATTTCATCACCACCCACGCAATCACTGATTAACTTCAAAACATGTACATTAGACAGCGTGCTTCTTAATCAAATAGAAAAAGTTGCACGATTGAAATTCATTGTTGGAGACCGATTAAAGTTAGAAGAGGAGAACATAAAACTACATTCCAGAATGATCACCTTAAAAAATCAAATCTGCCTCGTCATTCATTAGAAACTGGCCGTACTGTGGAGTGGGATGGATGTAAGGAAATAACAATTCGCCAACGTAAACTTTTAGCAAGATTGTATAGAGAGTCGTCTGAAATAAAATCTAAAGAAAATGAAATGAATCCCACATCGTTTGACAAATCATTGTAGTTAATATTCGCTATAGTATTAACGAAATATAGGGAACGCTGTTCGGAATCGTTAGTAGAAAAGAGGGAAAACACCCGAAAATTGATGAACAATGAGAGTTAGGTATGTTTTCAAGTGTATTTGAATAGTTACCTAAATAATAAATTTAAATTGTGTTCATAATAATGTAAATTTTGTTAAATTCTTCGAATAGGTAACGCGCATTACCACCGTCAAAATTTCACTACATAAAATCTACTATTTTCTTGTCCTTCGAGTACAATATTTTCAAAACGTAACTCTTTCAATCACGTGGGTTTCTGAAATTAATTATTGCATTGTCTCGTCTGATTTTGATTTACAATGTTCTATTTTGTTATAAAGTCTTAGCCACTTAATCTTACTTCAACATAACTTTATTTATAGATCTTCAATTTTATATGATCTTAAGTGTTGTTGCTAGTAAAGAATCAGCACACACTCACCAAAAGTTCTTCTTGATATTTTTCGAGAAGTTTGTCACTGCTAGTTATGCTCATTGCTTGATCAATTGCTTTCGTGCACGAAATGCTTTCCACTGGTTTGTGAGCTAATTTCACTTTATTGTTTGTAACTCATTTTTAAGTTGATGCTAAAAAATAATGTTCACGCGAACTGCTAAAGTACTACTTTATGAAAGGCAAATATATTCAATGTAGGCAGAAGAGAATTTCATTTCTACCATGTATGGATAGAGGCGATATTGCATATATGCTTATCACTTTTTTAATTGTACCAACAGAAGCGAACAATGGGGTGATTATTGTTCACAGTCAATAAATAGGTAACCGAATTCGCATATAGACAGTGTGTCAGTTTGATACTGTTTGTTGCGGAGAGCTAATATATATGCAATTACGCATTAGGTGCTGCGCACCTAGTAACAAATTAGTTCAATTATAACCAGAAGGATAAACCAAAGACATCACGAACGGAAAGTATAATCTGGTGCGCATTCTTTTCGAGCTTAAAGGCGACTCTTTAGTAGGAGCCGGTATTACGCCTTTTACCCACTATATATCTTGTTAAGGAACGTAGGAAAATAGGGCGGTACAATCTCCTAGACGAATGTGTAAAACTGTGGTTGTGAAGCTAAAATCATATAAAGTCTACGACAAGGCGACTTCAACGCTAACGCACTTTATATATTATATATACCGAGTCTGTAAAGGATACCAACACTATGTCTATTGTGTCAGCACCCGATACCAACATTATAGTACCGAAAAGGTACATGGTACTAACACTGGATTTCAATGTATGCTATAGTTCACCAAAATTGAAAATTACAACTATTTCTGAACACCTATTACTCCAGTAAATCCATACACTCTGACCTTGGTTGATATCAGTTATCACATTTCGCGGTAATCATGACATTATTCAATTAAATATATAACAGTTAGATACTGTTTGTGGCGGAGAACTAATATATATGCAAGTATGTATTAGGTGTTGCGAACCTAGTAACAAATTAGTTCAGTTGTGACCAGAAGGATAAACCAAAGGCAGCATGAACGGAAAGTATAATCTCGTGCACATTCGTTTCGTGCTTACTGGCGACTCATCAGTAGGAGCCGGTATTACGCCCTTTGTCCACTATATACTTATATGTGGGAAAATAGGACGGTACAATCTCCCAGTGTGTGTCAATTTGTAGTGGTGGTTTATGGTTGTGTTAAAACAATGAGCGCGAATCGTGACGAAGATGGACGGAAGTGTTGACCGAAACTTCATCGAAAATTGATAAAGAAAATACATTTGAATGAGTGTTTGGCATCTTTTATTATGAAGACATTATTCTGAAAATGTGAACCACTATCAGCCGGATAAATTATCTCATAAAATGTATATAATTTATTCCCTACTTTCAGTAAATTGAACGCTAAATGATCTGAAACCTCATCCCGTTGTCCACTTTAACTGAGCTCAGCAAGTGTGCGCCTATGAATTGGAGCCCAAATGAGCAAAATAATCTAATAATCTCACGTTTAATTCACTATAATTAAAATCCCGGTTTTAGGTTTAACCATTTGCATTCTGGCAAAGCATGCCACTTCTCAACACTGGAATATAAATAGCCGTAAAAGATAAAATGAAATACAATGGAAAAAAAACGTTTAGCTTGAAGAAGTTTCATTTATTTGGATTTGATAATTTTTAAAAATGTAAGTGTCGTGTCTTATGCATTGGGGATATCTTTAGTCTGTACAAGTGTATGAATGCAATTATCAAAACGGATTGGAAGCCAAATAATTTAGAAAATAGTTATCGCGTTGGTCTCATTAAAAAAACGTAGAAGATACAATTACAGATGAGAAAACAATAGCTTGCCCCACCTGTCGATTTAAATTTTAAAACCACGAACAGTCATCATTGGAACAAATGAACAAGACGAAACACGATGACTGAAGGCGCTTACAATAGAACTAGTTGATAATCCATTTGTTACAATTTCGCTATGAAAACAAATGAGTTGGTTTTTCATAGAAATGAAATGAATCAATAGTACATATTTGAGCAATAAAATTGTTGTTTTTATTGCTGCAAGAAACTGTGAAAAGTAAAAAAACAATAAAAACATGAAAATACATCATTAAAAAATACACACCTATTATTAAAAAGCAAATATTCTTAACAAATATCAGGCATATTTCCTCGAATACTGCTAAGCAAATACTTTGGCGAAAGCGAGTTCCTAGTGGTCAGCAAAGGAGTAAAACAAGCAAGAATAACGTTAGTTCAGATAAAACTTTCATTAAATTATTTAAGGTCGGATCATTGATTGTGAAGAAGTCTACGAGCCAATCGAACTCGTCCCTACCTTAACTCGGGACCGCATTACTAAACCCTCATTACGCCCAGTATGATTCATTCGTAGCACGTTTGGGTCAGTTTAACGTACATAGGTTGAAACTGCATTTTAAATAGCCTCCTGCCCTAGTGAAAGACAGTTTTCACATTGTCACAATTTCAGTTTATTATTTTTAACCAAATCTGTCGGAGAAAAACTAGATAATGCATAACGATGAGAAGAGGAGTACAACAGTCATGGTGTGAAAGAGATACGTCAAAATGCTTCGCACTTAACCTAGTTATTATATAAAGATTATAGAAAATATGGGAATTTTAAACAGCTAATCAACTTTATTTGTAACTATGTCATAAAAATCCTTTCGGTTGGTGACGTCAATAAAATGAATAATTGAATGCAGGTGTTATCATTCTTATTAATAACGGCCAGAAGGAATTAATCATTCATCAATAACTTCTATGAATTTTATTCGAAATAGGTAATCTATGACCCTAAATTGAGGATATTGTTCCATTTTTGAAAAGTATTTTGAAAATCAGACCCTTAAATCAGTTTACGCAGAAAATTAAAACTTATTGTAAAATGGTCTTTGCTACTCAATTTATACCGGACGCTTGCACTTGATGGTATAAACATTCTTAAAAACAAATTGTAACACTATATTAATAAGTAAGTTTTGATTGCGCGAGTTTGTGGATTTTAAATAAACATCAAGTGTATGCTAAAGGATCTGACATTTTCGTATCTCATGTTCATAATCCGAATTCAGCGTCTCTTAAAGAAGCACTGTGCGACTGACAGTTATTATCTTGACTGAATAAATATTGTGTAGCCGATATTCCGGTCCAGTAAAAAGCAAGCTAGATTGACAGGAATTAAAAACGCATAGAACGTGCACTGCAGTTTGATCAGCATTATTCAGTTTTCCGTCGTGCAGTAAAGATTACCATGATAGGTTGAAACGCATCGATATACGTATCAGACTAGCCTCTGCATGATGCGCGAATAATTAAATTTGTGATTGGCGTTTATTTTAATTCCACAAAATTGACTAAAATTAGGGTTTCGCGTGAAATAAAAACTATTCTTTCTAGGACATCCCCAGGTTTACATCTACTCGAATTAACTTAGCAACTAATTTAATTTAACTATTTACCCAGTTACATTTTGAACGTTCTAATATACATCTAAAATTTCTCTACTGACAATATTTTAAATAACGAGAATATATATCAGCTTATGTAAGAAAATCATCAATGTACACATCAATGTATGCGTGTCCACGTGACAACATACAAGAAAGTATTTCACAGTCCACCAGGCAATACATATTCTCACCGGGTTTGCTGGTTTGAAATAATAATAATTTTCAACTGCATCTACAAACATAATAAACAGTGATACTCAGAAGTTACGAAATGTGTAACACTTTACACAGTCTTCGTGATATGAAGAGCTGTATACCCGCAAACAAATAAAATGCTAGCATTTGAAAATAAAACATTTTATGAATTAACTCAGCGAAGCGGGACACGCAAACCAACAGTTAACAAATTTCTCCGGTGTGTTTTCGACAAAAATTAGAAATCAACTAACATTGCAGGCATTCAAGTCCGGCCTAGACCTGCTTGGGAGTGATAAATGCAAAAATAATAAGATCCGCACTGAATGACGCTAAAGACGGCGGAAAAACTTTAGCTAGAATGACCACCCACCTAAAATGGTATTCGACAAGTGTAGACTGCGCGCAGTCAAGCAAGTCTCGCTATGAATAGAAGAATATGATTTAGCTTGATGATGACTTGTCGGCTACAAAGCGTAAAATGAGACAAATTTTCAAAAAACTAAAGAAACCCCAGTAGTAAATGCGTACTGATATGAAACGCATCATCGTGACAAGAAGGAAACAACAAGAAACTGATTTTGTTACTACAGATCACTTTAAAAGCAAGTTATTACTATTCAACAAGCAGCTGGAACACTTCGCAAATGTTCTCTGCTTAGCGAATAGTTTAACAAAAGACACACAAACACACATGAATAATACTATCGAATATCGTGAGTTGGAAAACGTGTATGCTAACTTGATATTAAGCTCAAAATGTTAAA